>MCJB01026431.1:218501-244980 GCA_002018475.1 Nicotiana obtusifolia
GGGGGGGGGTTGTTAAGGAGTACAAGTGTAGCAACCAAGCACCTTAACTGTTGAGTTTCAGGAGTGTTTCCCTAACAGAAAAGACAGTCCAAGTGCCAGTAATACTTGTATACCACTAGCTCCTCTGGCACTCGTACTGTGAATAGAGTACAACAACAGTTTCAAGCTTCACAAACTACAGTCAGTGCAAAGGAAAAGATCCTAGAGAACATATAGTACAAATACCCAAAGTACTTAATCTGAAAGAGAATCAGCAGATTCTCATAATGCTACCATCTTGTACTAGGATTTGTTAAAAACATACATACTTATCTGGAACTGGACTTTGAAGTTTTACATGCTCCACAACTTACTACTAGACATGATCCTAGAAATTGGAAGACTTGTGAAGCAGAAAAAAAAATGCCATGTTGAGATTTTATCTTACACTGCCGAGTTCGCCAAACGTACCAATAACCTTAACTATGTTGCCACATCTACACCAAGAGCAGAGTCTAGTATGGAGCCAAAATTGCCGGCCTGCATCACAAATCAAATAGGCATCAATGCTTTTCTGCATCAAAATATTGTTAAAAAAATACAAAATTATGTTAAATACCTGAAAGCAAGAGAACTTGGGTCCTGATAAACGGGCCAGCTTGTGCACACCTTGACTATTCCACCAGGTACGTGCTTGTGCCTACTCTCCCACCAGCACCGATCTCCTCACATTTTTGTCACCTCATAACCAACCAACATTGTCACATCCTATGGACGTTGGAGCTATTTGTTAAGTCTTCACCATCCAACTTGCTCAGTATTACGAGATACTTGTTATTGTTGTTGTTGCTGCTGTTAACTTTTACCATATACAAGATATACATCCATGTTGGTGCTCCCGTAATTAAGTGTTCACCATACACAAGATATCCTTCCCCACATATGAGATGGCCATCCATGTCATTGCTATAGCTGTTATTACTTGTGTTGTTAACTCTCCACCAAATACAAGATGTCCATCCAGGTAGTTGTAATACGTGAGCCATTACTTAGCCATCTAGCGTCTTGAGCTGATGCTCAGCAATCATGACATTTCTTTGAGTAATTCAACTCTCACCCACATAACAAGACATCCATCCTATTGTATAAGTGTAATCCAAGCTTTACTCAGCCGATCTATTACCTTTGAGATATTGAGATCATGATACTGTATGAAGTGACCTTATAACTTGATAACTGTTACGATATTCATCCAGGTCATAATACAACCATTACTCACCCAGTCTAATTCTCTTCAGCAATCATAACACTGTATTAAGTTGATTCAACTCTCAACCATATCCAATATATCCATCCAGGTAGTTGCATAATTGTAAAATGTGAACCTTGCTAACCTGATCTATTATCCAGAGCTGATTTTCAGCAATCTCTGACACTGTATGAAGTGACCTCATAATTTGATAACTGTTGAGATATCCATTCAGGTAACAATGTAATGCTAGTCATTACTCACCCAGTCTAATTCTCTTTAGCTGATTTTCAGTATCATGACACTGTATAAAGTGACTTTAACTCTTTCAGCCACTACTCAAGATATCCGTCCAGGTAATTGTATAATTGTAAATTGACCTCATTACTCACTCCATCTGTTATCTTGAGCTGATCTTCAGCAATCATGAAACTGTATGAATTGACCTTGTAATTTGATAACTGTTTAAGATGTCTGTCCAGGTAACGTGAGCCACTATTCATGCAATCTAATACTATTGAGCCAATTTCCATGGATCGTGACACAGTATTAGGTAACATAACTCTTCACCCATAAACAAGATATCCTTCCAGGCAATTGTATACTTGAAAGGTGAGATTCATTACTCTCTTGAGCTGATTTTCAGAAATCATGCTGTTGAAGTGACCTCATAATTTGGTTCTGTCAAGATATCCATCCAGACAACAAAATAATGTGAACAATAACTCATTCAATTCTCTTGAGCTGATTTTTAAAAATGATGCCTCTCTAGGAGGTGACCTCACAGTTTTGATAACTACCACTCTTTCATTGACCTATTATAATCTCACTTTCTATTGCTCTGAAAGTGACAGAATACCATTATTGTCGCCTTTAGTGATATAATCCGGCTTGAACTTGATGCTATACTGATTTCAAAATAGGTTGCTCGGGATCCTTATCGATTTTACTAGCTTGGGATTCTTATCGATTTTACTTGCTTAGATTGTTATTGGTTGTACTTGCTTAGGATTGCTGTTGAACTTTTGGGATTGTTGCTGTTATCTTCTTTTAGTTAATGCCGGAAAGCGGGCATAGAAGGTCATCCAACTCTATAAAATCTCCTTCTAAAATCGCCGTCAGTTCCTGAGCAGAAAAACCATTGAGAACTGGTGGACCGCCACTCTCAATATCAATCTGCTGCATGAATCAAAAAGGGAAAATGACACTGTACAGCAGCTCTCAAAATAATAGCCAAAAGAATGTATATTTTTTTGTATACATATACATTATGTATGTTATATACAGAAATTATACAAGTTTTATACACTTTTTCGGCTATCAAATGTAAAATACTTTCTGGCGTGGCCTAAAAGTGAAAAAAGCCCAATCAAAAACCCACATCAGGGAGGCCCATTTATATCGAAAAAGAATAGGAAAAGCAACATCACCACTTAACAAGCTAACACAGTTAAAGTTTGAATGATGAAAAGTTTTCAATTAGCTAATAAAGAAGGCACACTTAAGATAGACCTCTTAAGCCTACATTATAAGCACCTAAATGCAGAAACATTAACTCAGATTCCATTCCTAACAAAAGGAACAAAAGATATGGAAAACAGAAGAAGAAAACATTCATTAATAGACGCAGCAATTCAAACATTTTACTCCAGCCCCAAATTCTCCCAGAGGTTTCTTGTTTTCAAATATTAACAAAATGAGTAGGTAAATTCTAAAGATAAAATGCATATTTTGTGCGTGTCAAATATTTGATGAGCATACATATTCGTCAGTGATGATTCCTGAACCAGCAACAAACAAGAGAAGCAATTCAGCATGAAAGCTTGGCATAGTGAATGAAGCAAAAGGTAACTAAGCACCTTTAAACTACTAATCAGATAAAGCTTTCTTTTCGGTATACCTGCTTGGCAACAGGTTCTGTAAGAGCTTGACTATCATTCTCCGGGTCAACGGTATTTTCATCATGCATTTTAGACTCAGTAACCGATACAGCAGTTCCGTCACATTGAATACCTACATGACGTACTGCCGCCACAGTTTCTTCACCATAGGAACTAAATACATGCTCTGACAAGTTATTTCGATAATGAGATTTGATAAATACTCGGCATAGAACAAAAGACGCCTGCACACAAGTAGAAGCTGGAGACATGTTACATGTAGCAAATATCTTATACGCAGCAGGATACAGATATCTGCATATAAGCAGAATCACATGATATTTTTGATGACCGTAGAACCATGAAATATGTAGCAACAATTGTAAACACAGTGAAAATGGGGAAAGCTGCTACAACACGAAAAACGCTTTAACTCTGAGTACCATGATTTGGTGAATTTCTACCTCAAACTTCTTAATATGTAGATTAAGCACAGCCACAGACTAAATGCAGAGAGAGATATGAGAGGTACCGACATAAAAGGCAGAATTTATGGTTAAACTCGGATGTGTCACTTTAATAATCTTTCTTAAATGAAAAAATAAATCATCAAAACTTCAGAACAATAACGCAAACCCAAAAGTGGAAGCTAAATAAGAAGCTGTTGACACTCAATGATCTGTTTCAGCAATCACAATCAAAATTATATCAAATGAAAGCATATGCCCTAATTCCAGAATCACCAACCCTCATCCCTACGCTCCCTTATTAATATGGTGCTTAATTCAGTTAAAAAATCATATAACACACAAGTATATCTGACTCGCCTACTCCATTTGGGATCAGGGGAAACTGTTATATCTTACAAAGTTTTTCTTTAACATAACTAATAATGGGTGACAATATACCTAACAAAACAAGCACATCCTCAATACCAAGCTAATTACATAACCTACGTGTAAAATCAGAGTGGTTTTTAGTACTCCAAGAAGGGAAATAACCAACACTTGCCAAAGTCAGCTTGAACACAATGTGCACTAAAAAAACAAGCATTTGACACTGTATTCAAATAAAGACCAATTCTACAGCAAATTAAAAGAAACCCAACTCAGAATTGATACAATAAAAAAATTCAAACCCCTATATAGCCCCATTGAAGACAGTGGCAGATCCAATATTTGAACTTTATGGTTTCAGTGAACCCACTGGCCATTTAAATTACTGGGTTAGAAATCTAATATAGGGTCTGAACCAAAGCTACTAGGTTCTACTAAACACATAGCTAAAACTGTACATCGGCCCCTAACTGAGGATATAACCAAAGACCCACATAATGCATGTATACATAAGCGTATATATATAACACTTCATGTACGAATACGAAAAAATGATGTAACAAAGATTGTAGAGCAGAATGTACCATAGGATTTCCAATTAAAGCGTACTCATACATCAACAAATCAGTTTTCACAGCAGTCGTAATACAATCGCCTAAATAAAAAACAAAACTTTTTCGCGTACCGACCACAACTTTCCCTGCACCCTCACCCATCACTTCCCTAATTCTACCTGTCTTCTTCCAGTACCCACCCCCAGCTCTCCTCCGCCCTCCTTTTAAAACCCTAGCCACAAAACAAAACCAGTGCCTTTTAAGGCTGCCGCGTCCATATTTGAAACAGGCGGAATCGGGTAAGTTAAACGGGTCAAAATTGTAGAGATCAATTTCTCGAATTAGGTTAAACTGAAAGTCGTTCCGATGATCGGCGCTGTTTTTTGAGGATAAATAGTAGCAAATGAGTTGTTCGTCGGAGGGGTAAAATCGGGTACCGGGAGGAAGTGAAAATGACATCGGATTGGGATCTCCCATAATTGGGAGAGAGTAAGATTATGCTGAGTGTTCGAGTAGGAGCAGTACAGGTGGTGGGGTTATATAAGAGAGGAAGCGTGGCTGTGAAGTTTCTTCAGGGATTTCTAGTGTCACCCTGCTGTGTACATACTCCGCTTACTAATCTCACGTGTTTGGCTCAAATCAGTTTTATGGAGTATTTTAATATCCGAGTCTCAAATTAGTATTTCTATGGTTATTACGTTCATTTACAGGGGTTTATGGGTATTTCATATTGTGCTGGGTGAATTAGAATATTTCGGGAGTCATCAGGACTTTGGTTATTGTAGTGGTATAAAAGTCGCAGAGGTTAAGGGAGTTATGCATAAGATGAGCAGAGAGAGAGCGACCGGGCAGGATGAATTCTGGTGAAATTTTAGAAGAGCGTGGATAGGACAAGTTTGGAGTGCCTCACTTGATTATTTAAAGTCATTTTTCGAACGAAGAAGAGACCAAAAGAATAGAGATGGCGCACGATGATCCCGTTATGTAAGAATAAAGGTGATATCCAAAACTGTAATAACTATCGGGTAATCAAGTTATTAAGCCATACCATGAAAGTCTGGTAGAGAGTGGTGGAGCTGAGGGTGAAGAGGATTGTGTCTATTTCTGAGAACCAATTCGGATTTATGCTGGGACGTTCAGCTACGGAAGTTATTCACCTTGTTAGGAGGTTGGTGGAGCAATATAAGGAGAGGAAGAGGGAACATGGTGTTTATCGACTTAAAGAAGGCTTACGATAAAGTGCCAATGGAGGTTCTGTGTAGATGTTTGGAGGCTAAAGGTGTTCCTGTTACTTACATTAGGGCTATTAAAGACATGTATGAATGAGCTAAGATTCGAGTGAGGATAGTGGAAGGGGACTCGGAGCACTTCCCAGTTGTGATAGGGTTGCACCAGGGGTCAACCTTCAGCCCATTTATATTTGCCTTGGCGATCGACGCGCTGACATGCCATATTTAGGAAGAGGTGCCATAGTGCATGTTATTTGTTGATGACATTGTGTTGATCGACGAGACGCGCGGGGGTATTAACGAGAGGTTAGAAGTTTGGAGGCAGGCCCTGAAATATAAAGGTTTCAAGTTAATTGGGACTAAAACAGAATACTTGGAGTGCAAGTTTAGTGGCGCGCCTCAAGTAGTGGACGAAGACGTAAGGCTTCATTCTCAAGTCATCCCTAGGAGTGAGAGTTTCAAGTATTTTGGATCAATTATTCAAGGAAATGGGGAGATCGACGAGGATGTCACACACCGTACTGGGGCGAGATGGATGAAATGAGAGCTCGCTTTCAGTGTCCTGTGTGATAAGAATGTGCTACCAATATTTAAGGGAAGTTCTATAGAGCAGAGGTCAGACCGACTATGTTTTATGGGGCTGAGTGTTGGCCAGTCAAGAACTCCCATGTGCAGAAGAAGAAGGTGGCTGGGATAAGGATGTTGAGATGATGTGCGGGCATACTAGGTTAGACAGAATTAGGAATGAAGTTATCCGAGACAAAGTGGGCATGGCCTCGGTGGAGGATAAGATGCGGGAGGCGAGGTTGAGATGGTTCGGGCATGTGAAAAGGAGAGGCACTGATGCACCAGTAAGGAGGTGTGAAAGGTTGGCCTTGGAGGACTAACAGAGAAGTAGGGACAGGCTGAAAAAGTATTTGGGGAGAGGTGATTAGACAAGATATGGCGTTGCTCCAACTTACTGAGGACATGATCATGGATATGAAGGTGTAGAGGTTAAGTATTTGGTTAGCGGGTTAGGTTGTTGAGTCTTATCTTTATTTTGTTACAGCAGCTATAGTACACCACTTAGTGCATTTCGCGTATTTTCGACTTTTTAGACTTTTGTTATTACTTGTTTTTGCCTTCGCTTTGATTTTCTAATTGCATTACCTAGTGATAGTTTTATATTTTCGCTTTGTTTTCTGATTGGTTTGCTTGCCCTTTGCCCCTTCCCTTTTATTTTCCTTAGCCGAGGGTTTATCGGAAACAATCTCTCCACCTTTTGAAGAAAGAGGTAATGTCTGCATATACACTACCCTCCCCAAACCCCACTTATGAGAATGCACTAGATTTGTTGTTGTTGTTGTTGTTGTTATAGGGGTTTTTGCCGTTGTAATTTTCTCAATTCAGGTGTACTTATGTACTGGACCAATATGTAGATCTTAGTATTGGACCTAGCGACGTTTAGAAGCACGTTTAGCAGATGATTAGAGATTTTGTGGTGAGCTGTTATTCTTGATTCACAACTTATATTGTAGTTGTATTTTTTGTATTTTATTGACGAATTAAGACTTATTTATGTTTTATTTATGTATTGATAGCAAATTATTCTTTATTGTCTTGTTCTGGCTGATTATGATTATTGATTTACCAAGCGTATATGGGTTAGGTGATATCATCAATGGGATTTTCGGGAATATCTACGATTTTGATAGCGACTAGCGAATGCTAAATTTAGAAATTTCCATTGTTTAAATTGTCTTCTATATATGTGCATTTATCAAGCCACATTAGCGGTTGACACAATATATTAGTGAGACAAAGTGGAAATGTTGGTTTTAAAGAAAGCAAAAAATGTTAAATACAAGGTCAATTGCACATTGAATGATGTGATAGTTCTTTATTGTTTCGCCTTTCTCTTTTCAATCTATATCCAACTTTATATTAATTGTCAGTCAATTAGTACAATATTAATGTCTTTTACTACTGATCCTGATGGTATGTCAAATAGTTAAGGAACTTGTAGTGTTACTGTGTCAATTAACTCCCGTTTGGACATAAATTTTTTATATTTTTAAATAGTTTAAAAATATTATTTGTTTATGAAATTTAATTAGTTTTTAAAAATAAATTTGAAAAATCAAATTCAAGCACCAAAATCTAGTTAGGGCCAATTTGGGTAAAACTTTTTCTTTCACTCACAAATTTTTAATTTTTTTTCTAAGTAAAATACATGCCAAAATACAATTTAACTTTCAAAAATTATTTTTCCATACAACTTTTATTTTCTTTTTCTTAATTTTCAATCAAATTTATATGCAAACGCTAGCTAAGCAATTGTTGTGCTATTTGAAGTCCAGGCTATTCAAAGCGATTAGTTTGAGATGGTGGTCCGCCCCCTATATGTAGAATGTATAATCAATTTTTCGGTTTTAACTTTTTAAGTTTAGCTTATTGGATTAAACTATATGTGTAATATAAAAATTATTGGAGATATTTCAAAAGCATTATTTCAAAGTAGACACTTTTCATGTATATCTTAAAGTCACGACACTTTTCATAGTGCGAGTAAAGGAGGACACTAGTTTAAAAATCATATTTAAACAATGCAAGTCTCCTAGCCACAATTCTCACATGAATATGTTCTAAAAATTATACTACTCTTTCATATTTGGTGATGTTACTCAAATTTCAATTTTTCTTGCTCCCTCTGATAGAGAAAGTTTTATTTAATTCTAAAAAGAGTTTCACACTGTTAAATGATTGCTTACAACAATACATTGCACGACTCTAACCCTATTTATATTTGTTCATAAATAAAAGTAACATTTACCATTTTATTTTATTTTATGTTATTTTCCAACACTATTTACTTCAGCCATGTGATTGAACTAAAAAGGGAAAGGACATGTGACTCATGTCCAGCCCCAGAAGGAATTTGGCTTTTGGACTACAGGCTAGAGTTAGTTCATCAAATGATTAAGTTTGTATTTTAGTCTTTGGTCAGCAACCAAAAATCAACTGCGGAAAATAAGCTTATAATAGACAGATTCCACATTGGAGAGAAGAATGTCAAGTCTTTACTCTTGAATTAAACGCATGTGGGGCACTTGACAACTTGCTTACGATCTTACACAATACACTTACGATCTTGTTATGTCAAGTCAGCCAAAAATCTTACACTCAAGATCCCTAAAGAAATGTTAGAACACATTGCCAAAGAAAGCTTTTGTATTAAAGAGAACTTGATTCTTTTGCTTGATGAGTTACAAATGCATAACCCTCTTTATATTCTAGTTCCATAGGCGCTAGTGACTAAATAATAATTATTACACAAGGCCCTTATTATTTACAAGTAAGTCCCTTTTCTAGAATATTCTACATAGCTAGAATCTTCTAAGGACTTTCCTAGCAATTTCGTAGGATTCTAAGGTCTTCCAAAAGAAATCTCTATATTCTCTAGAACCTTCCCACATATGTTAGTTTATTTCATATAGCGAATATATATGTCCAATAATACTTATGTAGCATGATGATATAGCGGATCATGACAATAAACTTAAAATAAAATAATAAAAGGATACGAGGTGCTAGGAAGTTTCGATTGGTCAAAACTCTACCAAACCCTCATAAACAGAGAAAGAGGAGAACAATTATTTATATACCAACTCTGCTTCACCTTTTTTGGCGAGTGAGGGAAAAAAAGAGCAATTTTCTTCTTACTTCTTTTGTTAGCTGTAATAAAAATTTTTACTAATATTTGTACAGGAAAAGAATTTACATAAATCAAGTGTTTACAATAATAATTAACGTATGCTTTGAAATACACTTTTACTACTAAATTATAAGTCAATAATACACATTCAAAACCTCAATTAATTTCTTAACCATGACAAATATTTAATATGTTTGATATAAATATCGATGTAAGTAAATTTTACTCGCTGTACAAAGGATGACTATGTGCAATTGTATCTCGACTTTTTATTTTAGTTAAAAACAAAAAAGGAACATGAAGGATTTTTTTAAGGAGCATATAATAAAATTGTTAACATGCTTGCGTTAGGATGGACTATCTACGTCCTATCCTTTTTGTGCAACACTTCCCCGAATCCTACATGATTAATGCGGAATGTTTTGTGCATCAAATTGTTCTTTTATACTACTCCGAGTGAGCCATTTCAGATATAGCTTTCGAAACAAATTAATCTTAAAAAATTATGATTAGACTGCTTGCAAATTTGATTAAGAAAATAAGATCAATTTTTTTCAAATATATGAAGTTTCAGCACACACCAAAGTTCTGTTTTTCTTCATTATATTTATTTGTTGTTTTTGTGCATTAAACCCCGGCCGAAGACTAGTGGTAGTGGTCTAGCGGGTTCTAACTTTACTTGTTATACATATAAATACTTTTTAAATGATCTAACATTATAAAATACTTTTACATTCAGTTTATAAACGTTAAACTCACCTTTCACGATCCAATTTAGAATTGTGACCGGCGCTTAGAAGCATGTGCTCCCAAGTAAGTCTCATAAAATTTTTTACAGAAAATCGGACAGAGTTTTCCCTGTTTTTGGACCATCCCAAAAACTTTCCTGTCTCAAATCAACAACCAAGCATTCTAATATTATACCAAACAATTGACAACTTGTCAATTAACCAATACAAGTCTCCACCATAACTAAACCACCAACTAACCACTAGAAATACTAATTTATCTCCAACTTTGATAAATGAGAACGATACTCAACATAAGATTATAATAACGAAAGAATACGCATGACACTAAAATAATGACTATGGAGCGACTCTTAGAGTTCAATGAAAAGACCATAACAATAAGTAAAATCTCTGCCCACGCGAACAAGTGCGAGGCTCACCGAGAAATATCTACCTGTGCGCTCTAATTAACGAGATTCTCGTCCTGCGTCAACTGCTGCCTCTGTAAAAAAATTAGCGGGAATGAGTCGCTAGCTCAGTGAGTAATAACACTTAACCGCAACCGTTTTTTATTTGGGGGCAAGTCAGAAACATGCTAGTATCTCGAAGAGAAAATAACATTAAAAAAATATCCTTTCAGAAACAATAAATAATTTTCAGTCTCATCACGCTTTTCTTGTGGTAAAATATAATTAACAATTCAGTAATAAGCTCGGTAACCACTGTATAATATCAGTATTCATATTTTGGGAGGTTTCAATGAGCGGATCATGTAATCGGTATAACTGTGGACTTCTTTACCAGAAGTCATATATAACGGTAGTCCCTACTCGAGGGAAATCGGTAACGGTATGCTAGTTCTACCTTCCCACTAGCGAGGGCTATAACGGTAATCAGTAATTACAAGGTGCACCAGGTCTAACGAACCCGCCGTTAGCTACGGGATCCTTCAATGTCTACTTCCATCTATACTTGTCTCTGTAATTCGTATATACTCGTAGAAACTATTTTAAAACAATATAGGGCATTTCAGTTCTTATCAAATCATATAATTTTCTTTCGATAACAGTAAATTCAAGTAACGGTAAAACAGATCTAGTGACAACAAAAATATTTAAAATTATGGTACTCATCTCAAATAACTATTTTGGTTTCATATCGAGTAAAAGAATTGTCCCACATGCAACTCAAAATAATCGGTAACATATTCATATTAAAAATCATGTGTAAATCATGCAAGTTATAAAAACACAAATTGCGGTAAGATTACTACTCACAGTACTCGTGCAGGAATACCCAAGCACCACCTCAAGCACTTTGTTCAACTTCTTCAACTCCCTACTTGTAACAAAACCAATCTATGTATTAACTCTGTGAATTACCAACATAGCTGGTCCAATTCTTCAAATCAAATTAATTTCCTGTTTTTATTCCTTTGGAATCGAGCAATAATTCTCTTTTTGTTCTTACATCGGAATCGATATAACTATTTGTATAGGAAAGAAGAATTTAATTACCTAATTTGTTCTCCTGCTTCGTGTATCCCTTCGCCAGAAAGAAGCAGACCCAAACGTTATTTCTTCTTTCTTTCCTTTTCTTTCTTTCTCTGCTTTTGTTTTTGTTTTCTTTTCTCTTTTCCTTCTTTTTTTTTTTTGTTTCTTTTGCCTTTGAATGGCTTCTGCCGAGCTTTATTGCTTCAATCGCAGCATATGTGCTGCGTTCCCTTCCCCCAAAATTCCTTTTCTTTTAGTTGTTATTTTTGACCTCATTTTAGTTAAAGTAGGTTTCTTCCCCTTTTTGTTTTAGTTTGACTAAGTTTTCTTCTTTTTGTTTTATTTTATTTTATTAGTCTAATTTGTTCATTTATTTTTTCTTTTTTGTTTTGGACTTAAATTATTTTTTAAATGTCCAATATATCCTCACTTAAAATATTGGGGTATTACATCCTCCCCACTTTATGAAATTCGACCCCCGAATTCAACTCAAGTACGTACCTGTAAACTGAAATAAATGAGGATACTTGACTCGCATAACTCTTCTATTTCCCATGTAGCTTCTTCAACAGTATGATTTCTCCATAAGACTTTCACGAACACAATTTCTTTTGACCGTAGTTTTCTTATCTGTCTATCAACAATTGCCATCGAGTCTTCCTCGTAAGACAACTTCTCATCAAGCGGTATAGTTGGTGCTTCCAGCACCTGAGATGAGTCTGATATACCTTTTCTTAGCATTGAGATATGAAACACTGGGTGAATAAAGGATAACTCAAGAGGAAGTGCCAAACGATAAGCCACCACTCCCACTCGGCCTTGTATCTCATACGGTCCTATAAACCTGGGGCTCAACTTGCCTCTTTTCCCAAACCGCATCACACTTTTCATAGGGGAGACTCGTAGGAACACTTTGTCCAATTGTGAACACTAAATCTCTTATTCTCTTATCAGCATAAGACTTTTGTCTACTTTGAGCTACAAGCAATCTCTGTCTGATCAACTGGACCTTGTCCATAGCTTCTTGTACTAGGTCGGGTCCCATTAAGTTAGTCTCACTAGCTTCAAACCATCCGATAAGAGCACGACATCTTCTACCATACAATGCTTCGTACGGTGCCATTTGAATACTGGATTGGAAGCTATTGTTGTAAGAAAATTCAGCTAATGGTAGATAAGTGTCCCAACTACCTCCAAACTCAAGAGTGCAAGCTCTCAACATATCCTCCAAGATCTGAATAGTACGTTCAGACTGCCCGTCTGTCTGTGGATGAAATACAGTACTAAGATTTACTCGTGTACCCAATGCTTCTTGAAAAGATTTCCAAAAGCGTGAAGTGAACTGTGATCCTCTATCAGAGATGATGGATACTGGAATTCCGTGAAGTCGGACAATTTCGTTCATAAATATCTGTGCATACCTGACTCCACCATGTGTAGTCTTCACCGGCAAAAAGTGTGCTGATTTCGTCATTCGGTCTACAATCACCCATACCGAGTCATAACCTCTAAGGGTTCGTGGTAGCCCGGTGACAAAATCCATAGTAATTCTTTTCCATTTCCACTCTGGAATCTCAATTTGTTGTAGTAGTCCTGCGGGTCGTTGATGCTCAGCCTTGACCTGCTGACAAGTCAAACAACTAGAAACAAAGTTAGCAACATCTTTCTTTATACCTTCCCATCAATAAAATTGCTTCAGGTCATGGTACATTTTTGTGGATCCAGGATGTATAGTGTATTTAGTGTTGTGAGCTTCTTTAAGAATAGCATGTCTCAACCCATCTACGTCTGCTACACATAGCCTGTCACCCATTCGAAGAACACCATCACTTTCAACAATCATCTCCTTGCTTTTACCAGCTTAGACCTCATCTCTGTATTTACATAATCGTTCATCCTCATATTGGGTGGCCTTAATGCGCTCAACTAATGAAGACTTAGCCTGAGCACAAGCCAACAATGCCTCTGAATTTCCGACACTAAATCTGATACCTGTATCTTCTAGTCTCTGAATATCTTTGGCTAAAAGTCTCTTTGCAGGGTCTATATGTGCCAAACTCCCCATAGATTTTCTATTCAATGCATCAGCCACCACATTGGCTTTTCCAGGATGATACAAAATAGAACAATCATAGTCTTTGAGTAGTTCTATCCAACGACGCTGCCGAAGATTTAGATCTCCCTCCTGAAAGATATACTTCAGACTTTTATGGTCAGTATAGATAATGCCTCCAAATTTTTAGAGCAAATACCACTGCAGCCATCTCCAAATCATGTGTAGGATAGTTTTGCTCGTGCCTTTTCAATTGTCTCGAAGCATAAGCTATAACACGACCATTTTGCATGAGAACGCATCCTAATCCCACCCTCGAGGCGTCGCAGAATACTGCAAATCCTCCAGGACCTGATGGTAAGGCTAATATTGGTGCAGTTGTCCGACACGTTTTGAGTTTCTGAAAGCTTTGCTCACGTTCCTCCGTCTACTGAAACTTTGCATTTTTCTGTGTTAGCTTGGTCAGCGGCGATGCTATTCTGGAGAAATCCTGCACAAAACTCCTGTAATAGCTTGCTAAGCTTAAAAAGCTGCGAATCTTTGTAGGAGAAGTAGGTCTGGGCCATTTCTGCACAGCTTCGGTCTTCTTAGGATCTACCATTATTCCATCTTTAGATACAACATGCCCCAAAAATGCTACCGAGTCTAGCTAGAATTCACACTTCGAGAACTTGGCATAAGGTCGATGTTCTCGCAATGTCTGCAACACAGTTCTGAGTTGATTCTCGTGTTCTCTTTGGCTACGAGAGTATATCAGTATGTCATCAATAAATACTATTACAAATCTATCCAGAAACGGCTTGAACACCCTATTCATTAAATCCATGAATGCAGCTGGAGCATTAGTCAATCCAAAAGGCATCACAAGAAACTCATAGTGCCTGTATCGAGTTCTGAAAGCAGTCTTACAAATATCTTCATCTTTGATTCTAAGTTGATGATAACCAGAACGGAGGTCAATCTTTGAAAAGTGGGCAGCTCCTTGTAACTGATCAAACATGTCATCTGTACGAGGCAAGGGATATTTATTGCGTATTGTTATCTTGTTCAACTGCCTGTAGTCAATGCACATTCTCAGGGATCCGTCTTTCTTCTTTACGAATAGTACCGGTGCACTCCATGGTGACACACTATGTCTAATAAAACCCTTATCTAACAAATCTTGTAACTGTTGTTTTAGCTCCCTCAACTCTGCTGGTGCCATTCGATATGGGGGTATTGATATGGGCTGTGTGTCAGGTAGCAAATCAATACCAAAGTCTATTTCTCGTACTGGAGGCAATCCTGGTAAATCCTCAAGAAATACATCAGAAAATTCTCTCACTACCGGTACATTTTCTATACTAACTGTTCCCTTTCTTGTGTCATTTACAATAGCTAAGCAACCCAAGCAACCTTTCTTCAGAAGTCATTGAGCCTTCATAAAAGATACAATTTTGCAAGTCTCTGGAACCTGACTCCCTCTTAGAATAAAACCCTAGGTTCTTTTGGTATCTCAAACTTAACTATCTTTGCATGACAATCGACTATAGCATAGCAAGAAGATAACCAGTCCATTCCCATCAGCATGTCAAAGTCAATCATATCAAGTACAATAAGGTCAGCCAGAGTATCTCTACCCTCAACCCGAATCTGACAAGCACGATACACGTATTCAGCTAATAGAGATTCTCCAATAGGTGTAGCAACTAGAAAAGGATCATTCAATAGCTCGGGCTGTCTACTAAATCTCAAAGCAAAGTACGAGGACACATAGGAGTGAGTAGATCCCGGATCAATCAACGCAAGGGCATCAAATGAACAGACAGAAAGAATACCTGTAATCACTATATTCGAGGCCTGAGCATCCTGTCTGGTAAATGCAAAAACTCTCGCCTGACCTCTACCAGCATTGCCTTGTCCTTGATTCACAGTAGCACGGTCTCCAGCACCTCGACCTATGTATCCTGTACCTGTAGCACTTGAAGTATTACGAGTAGTCTGAGTCGGTGCAGCTGACTGAATAGAAACCTGATTGAAATTTCTCGGAGGCTGAGGGCAATCCCTCAAGTGATGTCCCAACTGGCCACACCAAAAGCACTCTCCAGATAGGACACGACATTGGCCCAAATGTGATCTACCACAAGTCAGGCAGACTGGAGTAGTGGCATATATCTGCCCAGAATTACGATGTCCAGAAGATGATGGTTCGCTTATTACCTTGTCATTAATGTGGTCTGTATGTGGACTGTGAAGACATGTGTGTCCCTGTCTGAGAACCCTGTTGTTGTTGTTCTTGTCCCTGATTTCCTGTTCTTCTATTTCCACTAAAACCACCACTGAAAGCCCCTCCTGTTTTGGCCTTCTTACGTAAATCACTAGCTGCACGCTCCTCACGTCCCTTGTTTTCAATCTTTCTAGCAAGGTCGACTATATTAGAGTAGGATAAAGTCTTCATCTGTGGGGCTACTGCAGTGTATAGACGACCGACCAATCCATCAACAAACCTCTGAACTCGAGCTTCTTTGGTAGGCACTAAGCGAGGAGCATATATAGCCAGCTTACAGAACTTAGTGTTATATGTTGACACATCCATATCTGGAGTCTGAACCAATCTCTCAAAGTCTCTAGCATATTGTTGCATCAGACTGTCTGGAAGAAAATGATTCTTGAACAACTTAGTGAACTCGTCCCATGTCAGTGGTGGTGCTCCTGCTGGCCTTCCCAGCAATACCGTTTCATATCATGTGTTGGCCATATCCTCTAGTTTGTATGCTGTGAGCTCCACGGCTCTCTCACTAGAACATCCAAGAGCACGTAATACCTTAAGTGTCCCATCCAAGAAACTTTGAAGATCTGCTGAATTATCAAAATCTATGAATTTTGGTGATTTCAATTTTAGGAACCCGTGTAGGGATACTTCCTTATTCCCGAAAGGCTGAGTCCGTGTAGGTGCTCGTGTTTGTAAAGTATCCTGAGGAGCTAAACTTCCGCCCTGAGTAGGCACCAATGCCTCTAACACATTCAATAACCTTGCCACTGCATCTGCAGGTAAGGCAACAGTAGGTACAACAGTTGGCACTGGTGGTGGAGCGTTGTGAACTCCTTGCTCTTGCACTTGATCTGGCATATCAGCTTGGATTTGACCCATGTTCTCATCTTGAGGTTGAGGAGCAGTCTGTCTTCTAGTTTGATGAACCCCAACTTGACCGCCACCCCGGGTAGCACCACGTCCAGCACCACATCCAGCGGATGAGGGTGTTCGTGTTCTAGCCATCTGCGAAAGAAATATTCCAAAGTCAATCTGAACGCACGATCAAAGAATGAAAGAAGTGAAAACATTCCTAAATGTTTAGTAGCCTCGAGATCATAAGTATGGGCGCCTACATACCCATGAACAAGACTTTACTAAACATTGCTCCATGACTCGGGACTTAAAGGCTAAGCTGTGATACCAACTTTGTCACGACCCAATTTAGGATTGTGACCGGCGCTTAGGAGCAAGTGCTCCCAAGTAAGCCTCATCGAAAATTTTACAAAAAATCGGATAGAGTTTCCCCTGTTTTTGGACCATCCCAAAAACTTTCCTGTCTCAAATCAACAACCAAATATCCTAATATTATACCAAACAATTGACAACTTGTCAATTAACCAATACAAGTCTCTACCATATCTAAACCACCAACTAACCACTAGAAATACTAATTTATCTCCAACTTTGATAAATGAGAACGATACTCAACATAAGATTATAATAACGAAAGAATACGCATGACACTAAAATAATGACTATGGAGCGACTCTAAGAGTTCAATGAAAAGACCATAACAATAAGTAAAATCTCTGCCCACGCGAACAAGTGCGAGGCTCACCGAGAAATATCTACCTGTGCGCTCTAATTAACGAGATTCTCGTCCTGCGTCAACTGCTGCCTCTGTAAAAAAATTAGCGGGAATGAGTCGCTAGCTCAGTGAGTAATAACACTTAACCGCAACCGTTTTTTATTTGGGGGCAAGTCAAAAACATGCTAGTATCTCGAAGAGAAAATAACATTAAAAAAATGTCCTTTCAGAAACAATAAATAATTTTCAGTCTCATCACGCTTTTCTTGTGGTAAAATATAATTAACAATTCAGTAATAAGCTCGGTAACCACTGCATAATATCAATATTCACATTTTGGGAGGTTTCAATGAGCGGATCATGTAATCGGTATAACTGTGGACTTCTTTACCAGAAGTCATATATAACGGTAGTCCCTACTCGAGGAAAATCGGTAACGGTATGCTAGTTCTACCTTCCCACTAGCGAGGGCTATAATGGTAATCAGTAATTACAAGGTGCACCAGGTCTAACGAACCCGCCGTTAGCTACGGGATCCTTCAATGTCTACTCTCATTTATACTTGTCTCTGTAATCCGTATATACTCGTAGAAACTATTTTAAAACAATATAGGGCATTTCAGTTCTTATCAAATCATATAATTTTCTTTCGCTAACAGTAAATTCAAAGAACTGTAAAACAGATCTAGTGACAATGAAAATATTTAAAATCACGGTACTCATCTCAGATAACTATTTCGGTTTCATATCGAGTAAAAGAATTGTCCCACATGCAACTCAAAATAATCGGTAACATATTCATATTAAAAATCATGTGTAAATCATGCAAGTTATGAAAACACAAAGTGCGGTAAGATTATCACTCACAATACTCGTGCAGGAATACCCAAGCGCCACCTCAAGCACTTTGTTCAACTTCTTCAACTCCCTACTTGTAACAAAACCAATCTATGTATTAACTCTGTGAATTACCAACATAGCTGGTCCAATACTTCAAATCAGATTAGTTTTCTTGTTTTTATTCCTTTGGAACCGAGCAATAATTCTCTTTTTGTTCTTACATCGGAATCGATATAATTATTTGTATAAGGAAAAAAGAATTTAATTACCTAATTTGTTCTCCTGCTTCGTGTATCCCTTCGCCAGAAAGAAGCAGACCCAAACGTTATTCCTTCTTTCTTTTCCTTTTCTTTCTTTCTCTGTTTTTGTTTTCGTTTTCTTTTCTCTTTTTCTTCTTTCTTTCTTTTTTTTTTTTCCGTTTCTTTTGCCTTTGAATGGCTTCTGCCGAGCTTTATTGCTTCAATCGCAGCATATGTGCTGCGTTCCCTTCCCCCAAAATTTCTTTTCTTTTAGTTGTTATTTTTGACCTTCTTTTAGTTAAAGTAGGTTTCTTTCCCTTTTTGTTTTAGTTTGACTAGGTTTTCTTTATTTAGTTTAATTTGTTCCTTTATTTTTTCTTTTTTGTTTTGGACTTAAATTATTTTCTAAATGTCCAATATATCCTCACTTAAAATATTGGGGTATTACACTCACAAAGGGAAGCAAATCTTATTTAATTCCCAAAGTCAAAACTGATCAATATTGACAACAACAATAATGTACTTAATGTATTCCCACAAATGAAGTTTAGCGAAAGTAACGAAAACACAGCACGCCTGCATTAAAAAAATCTACAACATCACAGCACCTAATTAATTTGACAAACTGTCTTTGAACTCTTTATCAGATTCAAGAGAAGCCATAAACTCAGGTAAAAGGCAAACTTCCAAATCCATACTACCATCACCTTCAATTCCTTGATACAAAGACACTTTCCCATCAAACTTATTTGCATATCCACTTCTCAAAGCCACACCTTTTCCCAATCCAAATTCATTCCCATACATATCAAATCTTGGTGAACTCCCCATCATAATACTACAAGGATCAAAAAATCCCATCTGATAAACCATACCAGATTCCAATTTCTCAACCCATTCACGAATTTCCTTATTGTTATGATTAATCACAGCTTGATGCAATTTCATAGCTGCCCAGCCAAGATTCTGATCAAGAAGTTCACTAGCTGTGGCATTTCCTTGAACAGTTTGAATACAATTACCAAAATATTCTTGTGGCAATGGAGGATCAATCCTTGCTCTGTTATTAATTGCCATTCTGCAACTTGTCATTTGGTCAGATGGAAATTTTCTAACTTTAGTTATGCACCTCCACATATGAGCTGACAAAGCTTGTAAAGTTGAAATCTTGGTTGTATTACACTCTATATTTGCTTTTGCTTTGAGTTTTTTCAAAGACTCTGCTGAAAAATGGAAAAATCTTTCCCTCATATGTGGAGCTTCATGTCTACTAGTAAATTGATTATGGTGAGTATAAGGAAGATTAATAATTGGACCATGTCCTTCTGGAAACCAATGGTTATGAATAGGTGGTGATTTAGAAATGGGAATTGAAATGTTCCGTTTTTGCTGTCCTTGATTGGCTTTGAAAATTTCAGAAAAAGTATTAAAGAAAAACCAAAAAGAAGAACCATCAGCTAATACATGGTTAATTGAGCAACCAATAAAAACCCCATCAATTAATTCTGTAACTTGAATAGTTAACAAAGATAATTCATGTCCATCGTGATTAATTGCTTTATCATGATCAAAAAATGATTGAACTACTAAAGGAACATCTTTTGGTGAAAGAATATCAGAAATAGTTAAATCAAGATTAGCATGAACAAATCTTGCACCTGGGGTGTTAACACAGTCAATAAAGACAGTGTAAAGAGGAGGATTTTCTTGTTTGAGTGTAGAAAGTCGACCAGCTAAGGGGTAAAATTGGACAAGGGTAAGTGAAAGTGATTCTTTAAATTTTTGCAGAAAAAGATCAAGTTTAAAAGATGAAGGTTTAGTGAAAAGCAGACCTTTTTGGATGTAATGAACTGAGAGCATGGCTAAATCCCATGATGATAAATAAACAGGTTTTTTAGATTCCTCGGATTCGTAAAGTGGTTTGATGAAACATTCTGAGATGTGTTGAACAGTAGGTGAAGAAGAAGAAGAAGAAGAAGAAGACGACGACATTTTTCTGTGTGTTCTTATTTTTTCTGTATGAAGATTGAGGTTTTTTTATAGAGAATTTGATGTTTAGTCTTACCTACACCCTTACCAACCTGTTAAAGTTTTGGAGCTTGGTTTAGAGGGGTTTCTAGGAAAGTTTGTAATTTTCTTTAGATAAAAATAGTAGTTTTAAATAAGTAGATAATGGTTGGTGACATCTAATATTTGCATAGATTATCTTTCGAATCGCTTGATTGTCAAAGCCAAGATATGGTCAAAAGCCAATTACAGTAGTCAATAAATAACTAAATTTGAATACTAAGAATCTCTTATAAGTATAATACTAAGAATACTAAGAAGTTTTACACTACAAATATTTTAATCTATTATCGCATGAACTTGCCTTATTATTTAGGTTACTATGCCCATTCTTTTAATAAATTAGCTGTAATTTTCACTTAGGCGACTTAATAATGTAAAAGTTATTTTGCATCGATAAATTCATTGACAGTCACAAACAGCTGAAAATTCAAAAGTTGCACATAAAATACTGGGAAGTTGCGAAAGTATTTTATATTACTGCCGTTTACTTCATCATCTTGGCTGTTTTAGTTGGAAAAATGTATAATAGTAGGTAGCTGACACCACAGTAATGAATAGTACTGCTTGCTGAGTAAGTATTTCTTACCAATTTATTCATATGATTTTTGAAGAACCATTCAAAAGTGTGGTTGTAGACTAGTCTAAAACTAAATCTTATTTTTGGTAAGTTGACTTGGGGAGGTAGATCCTTTTCTTGTTGTTCATTTTTAAGTCTCATAGTCAATGAGTCAAATTAATCAGTGTTCCATCGAGTAAAAGTTTCAAAGTTCAATTGTGATTCTCTCTCAAAATAAATTAATGTCAGTTATTTTATAATTCACACAAGATCACATGGATGGTTACTTCTAAATAATGATAAATTGTGTATATCAAACTTAAATCGAGGTTCTAAGTTCTAATAATTAGTTTGAGCAAGAGGATATTAACTTTAACACATACACATAAACGTAATTATGAAGCTGACACTGAAGAGTAACATTCGGCAATTATCAAGTTCTTCATCGAACCAAACAATTCTAAGGTAACCTAGAATTAATAATTGAAAATTTACAGAGCCAAACACTAGGATATAATTCAGATTTCCTGAACTAATTTCCCATTTTCTTAAATACTTATCTAAAAATGAGTTATAACCCATACCACCGGTCTCATAAATCTTTTGTATCCACAAATGTAGTTAAAACTAACCATTATTCCGCCGAAGATCAAATTTCATGGTGCCGATGCCCGGGATCAAACCTGTGTTGCCCGGACTTGCCATTGTAACACAAGATTAAAACCCAAAAAGACTGAAAAGATGGCCGCCCGGATAGTGAAATTCAGAACACGAAAGCATAATAGATTCAAGACTAGATAAGATAACATAAAAGGAAGATAATCTCCACAATGTATAAAGCTAACAGGAATCCAAAATAAAACATCCTATAAGGAAACCTAAAATGTTATCTCGAAAAGGTCATCCTAGCAAAATCTATTTCACTACCAAGGAAATTATCTAATCAAAAAGGAGACTTCCGCATTAATTGGACAGTGCATAATCACTCAAGACACAAGGTTGTCATTGAGGGAAAGAGAGGCTAGTTGGTCAGCAGGGCTATTAGCCTGCTGAACATTCTTCAAAACTTCCATAGCCTCGTTAACTTTGGCCTTCAACGCCTCTGGTGATTCAAGCAGATGCAAAACCTCAGTTTGATCCATCTCAAGAAGCATGCCCGTCACCTTTGCTGCATGCTCGTGCTCCAGCTGATCAACGAGTGGGTACAGATTTTCACCCAACATCTGCAACATAATGCACAATGTTAAAAGAAATCAAACTAAAGTAGCAACAAAATAACAATGCAACTAAATGAACTTTACCGTCCTCTGCTGTTCAGGTGGTGCATTTGCGAGGGCAGAAGCCAATGTTGAAATTGGCATAGGCTGTCCCATAGCAGCTTCTCGAGGCAGCATGCCACCCATGTCATATGGAACAGAAAGCATACCCCCTGCCAGGCCTGGTATTGGCGCCTCCTGCCCATTACGACCAGGTGGATACTGATACATTCTTCCTCTTGTGAGCATCTGAAAAGATGATTTCAGAATGACTTTTCTTTCATAAAGATAAACTCTACAACAGAGATAAGAGACTAACCTGCTGCTGCATCATGGGCATGGGCTGCTGAGTTTGTTGCATAGGCCCTGCACCACGTCGACCACCCGGTCGCTGGCCTTGCTGACCCTGCTGGATTAATGGCATAAAGAAGTTGGGCAAAGGAGCTCCTCCAGGCCGCATTCCAGGAACAAGCTGCTGTTGATAGCCAAAACCAGCCTGAAACAACACTCTTTTTACTATACAGAACACAATTCTCATAGAATCCTAATTTTTCTCCCAAAAGAAAGAGGAAAAAAAAAAGTTCCTAGACGTTATTACTTTTTATTGATTCAACCACATGAAGTTAGGCAATCCTGAACCAGTCTTCTTCTATAATCACAAGCCAACCATCCAACCAAGAACATAAAAAACTGTGCAAATGACATCCAGAAGTAACCAAAGAACCTGATGTCAAGAAGAGTTTCTAGTATTGATACTCAAAGGCAATCCTGAACCATAATCTTGTCCTCTAAGCAGAAACCACTATTCCAACCAATTACATTAAACTATGAAACGGATGTCCAGAAATAACCCAAGAGACCGAGATCCACAAGCATAGCTAGTATTGATACTCCAACCACACGAAGATGGTTACCTGAGGTGGTATCATACCAGGAGGAGCCTGCCCATAAAATAGTTGCTGTCCAATACCAGGAGCACCAGGAGGATACATTGGCATACGAGGAGCCATAGATGCAGCCATTGCAACTGGTCGCAGTTGTGAAAATTGTGCCTGTGTATACAAGAGCAGTGCGGCATGCCATACATTACACAAATTTTTTATTTGAAGTCCCACAAGGGACGATATATTACACATTTGACCGATCAAATTTTTAGTGCAGATCGAAGTGATCAGCAAAGAGCACATATCAGCTATTGAGCCACAGTTCAAAAGTACCTCTTTTAGATGCCTCACCAGAAATCAGCCAAGAAGATAAAAGTTTAAAAAGATACATTATTATCTGCTAGAAACTATGAGCAATCTATAGAGCAGTATTCGAAAATATAATCTATACGTCAAAAGAATGGGACCGCTTGGATTCTTACCTGCAACCTAGCTCTTCTCTCCTCTTTGCGCTGAGCAAGTGCAACATAGAGTGGCTTGCTAAGTATCATTTTCCCGTTCATCTCAGAAAGCTTGAACACCCCCAAATTTAAGAAGAATGTGTCATCTTACCCAGCATTTCATTAACCCAAAAGAAAAACACGCACAAACAATAACTTACAGCTTTGGAAGCTTCTTCTGGAGTTGAGAAAGCAACAAATCCAGATCCTCTGCTGATTCCACTAGGATCTCGCATAACCTGCAGAATACAGTAACACAACAGGCCTAAAGCTTAAGCCAATGCCGAAAAGTGGTATGTCCAAGAGAATTAGGTTCCTGGATATACACAGTTTACCTTGCAAGAAGTAACTGTGCCAAACTCCGAAAAAAGTTCCTTGAGTTTATCATCATCAATGGTATCATCCAAATTTTTAATGTACAAGTTAACTCCTTTGTATTTATCTACTACCTCCTTAGCTGTCTGCTCAAACTTGCTTTTCAGTTCTTGTTCCCTTTCTGACTTCTTCTGAGCTTTCCCAACATACCACTCTTTATCATCAAATTTCTTCCCGTTCAAAGCTTCAACAGCCTTAGCAGCATCATCAGCATTTTCAAAATTGACAAACCCAAAGCACTTGGATTTTCCATCGGCATCCCTCATCACTACTGCACTAGTAATAATACCAAACTCACCAAAAGTTTTTTTCAGTTCCTCATCTGATGTGGACTCTGCCAAATTTTTCACATAGACGTTATTGAATTTAGTCTTGCTAATTGCAGAATCTCTTTCCTGTTTACGAAGAAAATGCGCAACATACACCTGCTTATCATTCATAAGCATGCCATTCAACTTAGCTATTGCACTTGTAGCAGCGTCTTCACAGTCAAATTGTACAAAACCATAGCCCTTAGACTGGCCATTAGAATCAGTAGCTATCTTGCAAGAAAGAATGTTCCCAAAGCTTGAAAAAGTGTCATGTAAAGCTTTGTTGTCAATAGACTTGTCCAAATTCTGTACAAGAAAACAGAATGCCCATGTGTAAGAAAACAACAACAAATCAACATCAAGAACAGATGCAGGTAGCACAGGAATCGAGATACAACGAGATTATAAAAAAGATTATTTTAATCGGCAATAAAAGAAGCATTGCATATGTTTCTCTAATGCATTAGCTTTACAAGGACAGAAACACATGAAAGAGGCGATATGATGTTGAGTGAACGTTCCAGTCAAAAGTATTTCACTTGGTCCGTGAAAAAGAATGTACTATTCAGATATCTGTAAGCAACAAATACTGCAGTACCGGATAGAAGTACATATAACCTATTTCATGCTATACTTAAATGTTCAAGCAAGCTCCAGCCATGCGGAGAAGGCATCAAATGATAAATCAAAAAGTTCTTGAAAATTTCAGGTTCAGCTATAAATACCTTAATAAAAATATTAGCTGCTCCACTCTTACGGATACTGGGGTCTCTATGAGAATACATTATCCTAATGGACTTCCCATTAATAGGAGTGAAGTTCAACACCTCCATTGCCCTGGCGGCTGTGAATTAAAAAAAGGCAACAAATGTTAGACGTACATTATTGGTTGGAAACGAACAAATACATAAGCATTATATCTTCACTGGAATGTTATTACCAGTGAATCTGTGTAATAACCAATTGAAACAACAAAGGGAGAACAGAAAAAACAAAACCATATGAAACAACAGAAAAATGAAGAACCGAAAATGACCACTCCAATTCAATCTAACTTCTAACCATTTGGCACATTCTATTCCACACAGCAATGAGCAAGTCACATAGAACTAACAACATCACAACCTTAAATGATACATCTCACATGACTGCCCATGAAATTATTACCAACAAATTTTCAAACAAAGCAAGGGAAGTTCTGCTCTTTCAGGAAAAAGGACTCCCAAATGATCAATGACGCCCACATCTACGTGAAACAATTCGATAAGCATTTGTGCTCTGTGTAATATTCACAAGCCCAGTATATTAGTGAAAATAGGCAAAGGTGTTAGTCCATTATCTGTCAAGTTTCGTACCGTGCTACACTGGAGCTCAGGGATTTCTCGATTATCAATAAAATAAAAATAAAAAAGATACTCAAGTAACACAAGCAAGTTCAACAACCACAGCGCGCAAGAAGCTTCTACCTAAGAGTCATTTCAGCTTAAATGTAACCCAAATAAATTTGAAAATTCCGGACAGATTATTTAGTAGTGAAATGATATGGTATAATGGTACAGAACTAATACAGGATCCATATAACCAACCTCAGCTAGCTAGCATTGCAGCTTAGTACTATCAACTGTTCTAGAACACATAATATCAACATTAAACTCAATAAGGATATGCTAAAACCAGTGACATTAGACAGTTTCAAGAACAGTACTAACCATCTGTCGGGTTGCTGTAGTTCACGTAGCCATAACCAAGGGATCTCCTAGTACTCAAGTCCCTACAAACCCTAACTGATACTACCTGACCAACCTGGTTAAACAGATCATATAGCTGTGAATCATTCACGTTAAAGTCAAGGTCACCCACGTACAGTGACGTCGACACAACAACCTGGCTGTTTCCTACCACCGGCGGCGGTGAACTTGCGGCGGC
>MCJB01026431.1:245009-257813 GCA_002018475.1 Nicotiana obtusifolia
GCAACAGCCTCCGTTGCCGCCACACCATTTTGACCCGCCACCGGAGTCTGTTGCTGCACTTGTAGCGCCATAATTCTCCGAAAAAAGTCCTTTGTTCCTTTTATCAATACCCTAGAACAGTAAAATTGGATACAGCGTGAAATTCTAGGAGATTTTTTGGAAGGATAAAATGGGGAATAAATTATCGTCGGAGAACCGAACGGCGCCGGCGCCAGGTGAGTAAACTGAGACAAAAATATATATGAAAGAAAAATTAGGATAATTTTTTGCTTTGGGGAGGGCAGAGAAAACTGCACCGCAAACCGGCAAAGAAGAAACTGTGAGGCTTTTATACTACCGGAGACAAGAACCCTAATATGATGTGATTAACAAATCTGGACCGTTTGTTATATTTTTTGGCTATTTCAGCACAGTGACGAAAAGGACGTAATCCAGTGCTTCGCATTTGTTGACTGTTTCGGTAGATCTTGCCACGTATGCTATGAGCACGAGTCTTTTGGGTACGTGGATTTCTGTTTATTTTCAGGTTTATCCGGGGATATATCACGTGGCAGCGAAATTTACCACGCCTTTTTAATTACCCTTAGATTAAAAAGGACTGAGCTTTACCGCTTTTACTGGAAAAGTGTTGAATTAGTAAGCCGATTTGTCGAAAGTACATTTGTTATTTTGAGGTCAGGATCACGTGTTTCCGGGAAAAAAAGGTTATTGTGCGTGTCGTAAAATCTAATGCAAATAAATATTGGATTAATTCTAAAATTTTCATCTCATATATAATAAAGTATTCTATTATTAAAATAATATTTGATTGTACCAAAACGATGAGACAAATTCTAAAGCAAAGGGAACAATGGTAGTTCTCATTATTTTATCTATTTTTTTACTAATATATATCTATTAGTGTATATATATTTTTGTATATTTTACTAGTGACTGTATATATAATTTATATATATTAATTAGTATATATATTTTTTGATAAAAAATGACACCAAATACCCACTCTAAATGGTTGCTATTTAGTTTTAGCTTTTCAGTTCAATCCAGGACAAAAATATATTTTGACTTGTTGAGATTTTTAGTTTAAACATTCAGGCGAAATAAGTACTGGCTAATCTCTAAATAACATCCCTAAAAATGACTATTTGTGCACTTGCCCCTTATTTTTGTCGACGGCCCAAATGCATTAAAAGCCCAAAAAGTTTCTCGCAGGTGTACCGGACAATAGCCTTTGGGCCTTGACCCACAGGTCACAGCATACGAGAATCAATTGTTTGCCCATGTTTTCCGCCAATAGAAATGTCTCTACTGGGCCTAATTTGTCACTTAATTTCGCGTGAGATCCAAATTCCATATTTTACTGCACTAGGCATTAAAGAGGATAGTGCAGTAAAACTGTGCTAGGCACGTTCCTATAAGAACATCTAAAAGGTAAATGCAAAATCATCGAAAATTTACATCTTTAAGTAAATAAAGAATACAGTAAACTAAACAATATTCTAAAAAAGAAGAACAGTATGTTGGATAAATAAATTGTAGTTTTCCCTGAAAATAAAATTTGTAAAGAAAAAAGGGAAGGATTTGAAGTTCAAATGTAGAATTGATCTTCTTACCTGATAGTTCCTTGTAATGATGCTTATTATAAGCTGCAACTTATGTAACTGTTTTTTTTTTTTTTTTTTTTAATGTTGGATTTAAGTTATAAACAGACATCGTAATAATTCTTTGTATGTCGTTAGTGTTTAAGTATATGATTTATTAGTCTTCTTATTATGCTAGGAAGAACCTTAAATGTGTGAAATAATGTTGATATATGAAGTTGTTTTGCATGGTTGTCATTCAATCGACTTCTATCTTAGTTCTATGAGGTATGTTGAATTTGAGCTTAATCTGTTTTAGCAAGTTCAAGTGTTATATAATACTGTAACTTATCTACCTCTTAATTTTGATACTCTATTTCTCCATTTTAATACTTTTTTTCTCTGTATATGTGTATGCGGGCCTCTTAACTCCATTATCAATAATCAAACTAAACAACAACAATAACAAAATATCGAGTGTCATCCCACACAATGAGGTTCGGGGAAGATAATGTATACGCAAACTTTACTGCTACCTTGTGAAGGTAGAGAGATTGTATCTAATAGACCCTCGACTCAAGAAAAGCATAAGCACAATAGTAATGGCAAGGAAAAACGATACTGTAAAAGTCATAAAAATGAAGCAACAACAACAACAATGATAAGTTATGTGCCTTATGTTTTGATGATTTAACAAACTTAATATGAGAACCATATAGGAACCTGATACAACTAGCCTCTCCGCGTTCAGAACAACAAGTTAATGTCTGGCACAAGTTTCAATGAAATCAGTTAAGGGAACAAATAGATATCAGTTCCTCCGGTCACAGTAAAGTCAACTCTTAAAGTTACTGCACTCTACACGCAACAGTACAACAACACTATTGAAGCATGCTGTGTACCGGGCACTCCCTTGCATATCTTTGATGACCTCACTTATACATTACCAACATGAGGCAAGGGATTACCCATACTTGCAAAACCTAAAACATATTTACTCTCAAGTGTGCAACCGCTTGAAGAACAAAACAACAACATAACGAAGGACCAGATTCCAACATTGATTACATCGTGTGTCCTTAGTATTGTTGTGCCTTTGTTTATGTTATTCACTTGTAACTTCTATTCAAAATATTTAGAAGCATTTCGCAGGACACAATAAACCTTAAACCTTAAACCTTGTGTTTGTGTTGACTAGAGTTAGTCAAGTGGTTAGCTTTGTAATACAGTTATTACAAAGAGGCTCGCTATATAATTATTGTAAGTAGGTGAAGAATTTAGAGTTTAATTCCTAGGTTACAATAGGTTGTAATCTGAAGTTGCTCAGTTAGTGAAGTTGAAATCCGACGAGTGTAGGTCGTGGTTTTTAATCTCGTGAGCTGGGAGTTTTCCACGTAAATATTATTGTGTTATTTGCTTACTGTTGTGTGTTATGTGGCAACTGATAAAGAACCACATTCTCCATACAGTTTGGTGGACTCTTAGTTTACATGAAACAAGATAATAAGATGACCGGAAAAAAAAATAACAGGTAATAAAAGGAACCTAAGAATAAGAATGAACCTAAGAATAAGATATTAAGAGAATACATATTAATACTACTGGTATGAAAAAGAAGAAAGTCGATTACCCACTAACCTCCTGCCCTAATTTTCGACTTCCACGTCCTCAACAATCAAAGTACAACTTTTAAATAAATCATATCTCCTAGCCGTGATGTTCTTAAGTAATACTAGTTTATCTAACTCACGATCTAATTTGTTTTTTTTGATTGAGATTCCTCTCTTCTTTTGGTGCCTCTAAACTCAATTATCAATTAAGTAGTTAATTATACTAACTAAAGGAATAAAGGACAAAGATAATCAATCACCTCCTTTTTTCATCCACCAAATCGAACTCCATCACGAATTATCTTTAATTATCTGAGTAATTTTCATCGCATAGAGTTTGGTTGCTCCAAACTGCACCCTACTCTTATTTTAAATCTATGTTTTCTTTTGCTTTTCCCTCCAAATTCGTATCTATAAACTGATCTTCTACCCCACAATCCATTAGTCAATATTTTAAAATTAAAAAATTGCATGTCTTCTGATTGACATGCCATGCTACTTTATCAAAGTCTTCCCGAAAATTAGTAAAATATTCAAACAACAAACTATAGCATGAAAGTAAAGATCAACCACTACTTCCTATCAATTTTGAAATTCTCCAATAACAACAAAAGATAAAAAAGAAGAATTATGTAAAGATATGTGCGTGGACTTCAGCGTCTTGATCAGCACTTTAGTCAAAAGTATCACCTACAAGAAAAAAAGAAAAAATAAAACGTAAAAAAAGGAAAGTTGTAGTAGTAGTGTAGTTAGAGGCGGAGCCAGTATTTAAAGATTATGAATTTAGAATTTTAGTTCTTTTAAGTTACTGAATTTTAATTAATAACTTACGTACATATTTAATAAATTTCTTAATATAAATACAAGGTTTTGACAATTAATTATATATAATACACTAATAGAAAATCAGGTTTTAGCGACAAACATGCTTTTAGAGATTTAAAGACAGATTAGCACCAAAGTGCGTAGCTAATTTCAATTTCTTTTTAGCTACTGAATTGGATCGATCCGTACCGTATATGCAAGCTACGTGACTGTAGTAGGAAGAATAATAGAGTAGATTATTTTTGCAGCATTTCCCATGAAATATAACACATATAGTAGGTTTTAGGTCAGGAATAAGTCTAATAACCAGAATCCGAGAGAAGGGAATTAAATGGTACAGACTAACAAAGATCTGATGTCTCTCTTTTCTTTTCTATTTCCCGATACATTAGGAAGAGAAAGAAAGAAAAGGAACAAATTAAAGTAGAAACTTAAGCATGCAGATGAAAGTAAAAAGATGACGAAAATGAGAAGAAAAGAGTCAGATCATAAAAAAGAATATTCTTGTGCAGCTAAGCCTTTCATTTAATTCATCTCATGCCTTCTGGGTGCAATGGGAAGAGTTCAAGTGTCCTATCACCATTATCCTCTCTACAGTTTCTCTTTTCCTCTTCCTCCAAATATTCAAATGTCCAACCTCTGCACTTTCTCTTGTATGGACTATCTTCCAGCTCCCTCTCTACTTCTCCCTATAAGAATAAAAAACAATTCACCATTAGACACAATAATAAAAGAAGATCAGATCGCCTAAAAGATAATTATATAGAATTATTTAATTATATTAAAAAAAGATAACGACATGCTACATGTCAAAATAGACTCATCGTAGACCATTAGTGTAATTTTTTTTTTACGATGATAATGCATATAACGTAATTAATTATTTTAACTTATCTATACTAATTGTGGAAGGGAAATCTTGAAGCAATGGTAAAGTTATCTTCGTGCAGCTTATAGGTTGCAGGTTTGAGTCATGGAAGCAGCCATTAGTATTTGCATTAAGGTATCTTTGTGCACCGAGCTACTTTTTTTTATTTATTATGTCGGAAGTGTGAGGAAATTAAGAAGAAGAGACATACCCTAGTGTCAAATGACAAAGGACTAGTGACTATGGCTGGTGGTGTTCTTGGACTTTGGCTAAGACCAAGACTATTGCGCTTCTGCTTTTGTCTCTCACGAGCTTTGTGGTTTTGAAACCAATAGAACACGTTTTTCCCCTCTATTTTCCCATATTTTCCAAGCTGTACTGTGATTTGCTCGATTTGCTGGGCATTGGGTGTGCGCATCCCACCTCTATACAGCATTTCCAGTATTCCTATCTGTTCTTGCGTCGGATTCCACCTTGTACCTCCTGGGTGCGATTCCACCTACATAACATGATAAAGAGTTTAAGCTCCGTTACGCTGATAGTATATAAACTTCTTACATCATCTAACTTTCATTACAAGCCTGATAACTTAATTCATAATCGATTAACTTACACTGAAAATATAAAATTTCTTTATACCGACAGTATATATAACTTAAAACCTTGTCAAGGTTGCGAAATCTTGAGAAACACTTAAAAAGGTGTTCCATTTCCCAACTAGAGAAACACGTTAGAATCCAATCATTAATTTTCCTTGTCCGAAGTCTTAGCAATAGTATAGATAGCAAGTTATATGTATAGTAGTTTGTTTTACAAAAGATTTGCTAGCAGAGGATAGATAAATTTACCTGAGAGGAGTCTTTCTTGTCGTCGTTGAATGAAGTTTTTCCAGGGCTGGTGCTACTTTCAGGTCTAATGAAGCTCTTAAGATCGAAAGGAGGAGTGACAATAGTAGGATCATTTGTGCAGGTTGAAAGCTTAGGAGCAAGAGGTCGTAAACGTTTACAACCAAGTGTAAGTGAAGGAGCAGCTGAATCATGCTCTAAGATTAATCCACGTGTGAACTGATGCACCTTCATGCTTAAGCTTCCTGATGATGATCCCATGTACATTGGAGGGTTGGGTTTTTAAAAATTGATGACAGAAGAGCCTCCATTATATAGATGTGAAATCACCGCGGCTAAAAGTAGAGGCGGACTCAGGATTTAAAGGTCACTAGTGTATTTTTGCATTCAATCAAAATCTGCTTTGTATATAAATGTCACTATAAAAATATTATAATCTTTTATAGACTTATACATATATACATGAAATTTTTGCTGAACTTCCGGGTGCCGATACATCTGCTTTACAACATAGGTCCAATATACATTTACATTATAAATGTTTATTTAAAGGTGAAGTTTAACCAATATAGAATTACATTGTAAAAGAGTTTGTACACTATCATTTCAATTAAAAGATAATAATAATTCATAATAAGTGAAATATAACCTGAAAAATAAAATAAATTAACTTATTACACAATGTTAAAGTGTATTGATAATATAAATATTTTTTATACGTTTCAGTGTATATGAGTAAAAAAGGTTGAGGAAAAAAAACAATAAAAGAAAGTGGGAAATGAGGTGGGTGCCAAGAAGAACCAAGACCAAATGATGAGGTGAGGTTGACTTATGATTTCCATTTTAAAAAGCAAGAAAAAAAGTGAATCTACATAGCTAGAGAGAGGGGGAAAAGAGAGGTGTAAAAATGTATAATTGTTATGAATGAATGAATAGGTGAGCGTGTGGGTGAATGTATGCGTGTGTGTAGTTGCCTAGTCTAATCAAATGTAATGAGTTGGTTTTCTTTTTTCTCATTTTATTTCTTTTTGCCTTTCCTTTCTTTTTTCTTCTTACTTTCATGATTATAAGTCGTCCATGCTTTTCGGTGGCGTCTTCTCCTTCTAAACTTTATCACTATAAGGTGAAGAGAGAATATAGGGAGGGAAAAAATTTAAGAAATTGTATGGATAAATTAGTGAGTGGAAAAATTGAATGCCGTCTTTAAGTGGTGGAAGATGTTGAAAAAACCACTACGTTTATAATATTATAGTATGTGTATTACATGCATGACGTGTGTACACATATATATATTGAATTTGTATACTATGTATGACCAAAATCCATCTGATGTAGCTTTAGATATGCACATACCCAAATATATCTCTTATTCTTTGGGAACTGTATACTCCAATTTCCCAAATATTATAAAACCACCATTCTCACTTTTTATCCCATTTTTGTATAGCAAAATCTTAGCATGATTCAAGCACATGCTCAAAGTAGTGTATCAAAGTAAAGCCCTAATTATCTGTCACCCAATCAATGATTGAATTATTAATTTATGCTCAAGTGATAGTCAAGACCGTTGGTAAATATTTTCTTTCTTATTCTTTTGTGTGTCTAGATCCTTTGTTCTTTTAATTAATTATTCCAAGAATGCACCGAAACCCATTAATTTCTCTATCTTTAAAAAAAGTCAAAAAGAAAATCTACAGCTTGACTAAAATATATACTTCAGAGAGATGATTTTAGGGTCATTCACAAACGTGGAGGCATACAATTGAAGGCAGGTATTTCTTGAATATAATATTTATATATGTAGTGTGTCCTCAATTATCCACAATTGGAAGAAAGACTGCAAGATACTTGAAATGTGAATCCAACAAAAACTTTTTAGTGAAAGTCTTCAAGGTAGTGCTGAAATTCATGTGCCCGATCCTTAAAGATGTACTGAGTTATACTTTATAATCTTGATCGTATTGTTTTTGGTATGAACATAAATCTCCTTTTCCCCATCCGCCTTTGAAAATAAAAATATTTTAGCAAAGATAAAAGTTATTGAATTGTGTGAATTGTATCATGTAAAAGGTTGAACACATAGAATTATCTTATTGAAGAGTAATAGTGACATTTGACAAAATTTTATTCGTTTAAGCATATAAAAATATTTTGTAATTAATGAGTGGTAACGATAATACTAGAATACATGACTTTTAATGTATTATTTTTCTAGAAAGAAACATGTAAAATTAATTTGTCAATAGGTCCAATCGATGAAATTTAAATCATATATCATATAACCTTTATGTGTATCGCCTTAATTTTTAGATGAGATAGTTTTACAAAAATAGGCTAATTAATATGTCCTCTTTCTATCTTATTTCATTAATTTCTATGCTCTTTATGTGTATACAAGGTGAGGATGGAGAGCTCCCCGCCAAATCTTTTCCATAGACCAACAGCTAATCATAAATGTATTTTAATATAACAAAAAGAAGGAAAATTAAAATATATAGGGATATTTTCATAAGATTAATACTTCTTAGTTTTTCAAAGCTTGGCGTGGAGTGTCAAATGACAAGTAACCACTCTTTGAATAAAGCAAAATTTGAAAATATTTTTCATATACGTCAAGGCGCATGAGACACAGAAAGAGTGATGTCTAATCAAACACTGGGATGTTTTTTTCTGACAAATTTATAGTAGTAGTAACTTTATTTAAATTATTCATATTGACTGTCAAATTTAACGTACATGAGTATCAGATTTGATTTCCAATATTCCACCCCAGATAAAATTTTACAAAGATCACAAACTTTACAAATATTGCATTTTACAGTTTAAAATAGATTGAAAAAATAGGCAAAGATTTGTTGTCATTTTCCCCAACCAAATCAACAGAGATAGATACCTACAAAACCTAGGGAAGATTGAAAAATTCTACTACCTCAGTTGTCCTTTTGGCCTTTCGGCCAGAAACCAAAGAAGTTGTCTTATTGGCAGAAGTCATTCTACGTAGAAATATTTCACATAGTAATGATTTCAATGTTGAAAAATCACATTATCCTATTTTCATGTTTCGGTGCCCCAACGTTAGAGGGACAATAAACCTATGAATTCAAAGTACACCTGACCAAAATTGTATTTTCGACTTGTAAGCAAATAAATACGAGTACATAGTACTACATTTACTATATCTTTTTTTTGCTTTAAACTCGTTCAAGATTATATTTAAACTGAAGCTTTCTAGATTGAGGAACCATTTATTCGTACGAGTGTCTAGAGTTTCATGGTCAAGGGCGTATCTACAATAGAAGTGATCGGTTCATTTGAATTCATAGTTTCAATTTAAACTATGTATATCTGTCAAAAATTTATTAAATGTATATAAATATTTAATATTGAATCCATTGAATTAGATGAAAATTTGAATTCTGAACCCAAAAAATTAGTGGTGTAATTTTGAATCAGAATCTATAAAAATTTAAATTTTGAATCTGCCTTGTTCGTAGTTGATAAATCTCCAACTTTTAGATTTGTTAAGGTGTGTTCTGTGTTCATGGTTCTGTAGCTGATATAAAGGTTGGTAAAATGAAATTTTTTGTAAACAGATGCTTCAATAGAGTGATTAAAGTGACCAATAATTTCATCTTTCAAGGTAATAGAAAAAAGAGGATCAGACGAACTATGATGACAACATTTTGCCTAAGAACATTCTTAATTATGGAACTAAGAAGTAAAAAGTAGATTAGAGGATCGTAATAACATACGTATGAGAACTACATAATGACTTAATTCTTATGGTCATTTCGGATATAATAACACACTCATTATTTATCATTCTATACTTATAAGGGGACCCAAAGACTCAAACGCAAAGTTATTGTTCAGTAATATAAAACTTATTAGAGTTTCAGTATGTGCACTAACATATATCGTGTGTTTGCCTTATACATGTTAAGTATAAATACATATATCATCACATTGATTCGGCCGATAAACTTTTCATAATAAAGCCTAATAAATTAAATCGGAAAATCGAGTAATAATTAACCTGCTACAGTTAGTTAAATTGTATTGATCAATTATGTAAATTTTTTGCACTATTAATGTATATATCTTGTAATTTCTCTAATTATTATATTGGCACACGAGTTCTTGTAAGCGGCTGGTTACTCGTTTGATAGTGGCATTAGTTTATCATAAAAATTGTAATGTGTTGGCATCTTAAACGTTATTGTTCTATTAGTTTCTCACAGTTTAGTATTTCTTCTCAAAACTTTTACTTCCTATGTTTAATTTAGACGATACATTTTTCTTATTAGTCTATTTCAAAAAAAAGAAAATATTTATACAATTAGAAACAACTCAAATTTAAACTTTTTATTTTATATATTTTATCCTCAATAAGAAACTTTTATAACCACACAAATGTCATGGCTTCACAATACTTTTAGCCATTAAGCTTTTAAGACCACAAGTTTCAAAATTTTTTCTTTATTAAATTCCTTGCCGAGTCAAACTAACTCATCTAAATTGATGAAGTACTCTTTTTTAATAATTAAAAAAAAACAATAACACAAGCAAGGGTTAAACCCAAACCCCTGTAGCGTCAAGCTTGGAAGAAATTAAAGAGGAATCACCTCCCATTCCCTATAAAAAAATAGTGCTACAGTGAAATTCACACGGACAATGAGTAATCTAAGACTATTCATGAATGATATAAACTCATGACTGGGTATACAAAGTTGTTTAGAAAAAAATAAAAAGATCGAACGTAAAGTTTTTCTTGGTTATTCTTCAGATGTGGATTTTAAAAAGAAACTGGAACATCCACTTCAGGTTGAGTTGGTTACTGTCACACCTCTTTTTTACACCCCCGAGAAGTATATAAAAGAGTTTTTTCAATCGAAGTGATATTATTCGAAATGAGATTATTTAATTAATTTTCAGAGTTGCAACTTAGAATATTTAATTGGTGTCCCAAGTCACCGGTTTTTATCCCAAATCGAGGAAAATTTCGACTTTTCTTATAAAGTCTGCGAACCAGAAATTCTAAGTAAGGAATTCTTTTAACCCGAGGGAAGGTGTTAGGCACCCTCGGATTCCGTAGTTCTAGCACGGTCACTAAACTGTTACAATTGACTTATTATCTGATTTTAATACCTGTTTCTAGCCTATGACATATTTAACTTTAATCGCTTTGTGATTATTGGGGAATTGCAACATTAATTAAAATATGTCACGGACCACGTCACATAAATGCACTCGTGATCCATAACACGTTTTAATTTAACATTGAGATTTGGATTTGGGTCACATAAATGCGCACCCGAGTTTAGGAAATTGAGTTATTAAAATAGCGCCTAAAGCAACTATGCGTTTTTTACTTTTCGAGGGCCATGGAATTCACTAGATAGCATACCTCGATTTTCTAAGGATTTTAATATTGATTAATGAGGGCCATGCATTTTAAAATTTTATTTGGCGTGGCGCACCTCAAATTATTTGTACACTTTTATTATTCGAATTTATTGAAATCGAGTCATCTAAAAGGCACCCTCGAAGTTGACGTTGTTACTATGTCACGGGAACCGTACCCATAGTCGCAATGTTATTAATCGCGCCTAAAAGCGAGCTACGAAAGTTAAGGCATTTAAGACTTGATTACTTTTTAATCTTGTATTTAGCCATTAAGAGGGCAATAAGCGATCGTTGCTAATTACATGGCTCATCTCTATTAATAAAAGAATCTTTATCTAAAGTTGTTACCACTAAATCTATTTGTTTAAAGTTAGCTGGAAGTCCCTTAGTTAACAACTAATAGTCTATTCGGTTTTGCACTAAACAGCGGCCTGCTTGGGCTCCCACTGTTCTTAATTATAGGCCCATAACAGGCCCTTCAGAACAAGTCCAATTACGAACATAGCCACTAACTCCATAAAACAACTATATTCGGAATTTAACATTAATTTCAGGAGATAGCCACATTTTGACTTTTAACAATAATTCCAGAAATAGCCATGTTTTAAATTTTATCACTAATTTCAGAAACGGCCACATTTTAAATTTTATCACTAATTTCAGAAACAACCATGCTTAGAACTTAATAGATTTCAGAAATGGTCATGCTTTGAATTTAACATATTGCAGTAAAAAATAGTCATCAAACAAGTCAGCAAAAACTACTACGGACTCCTTGATTGATTATGAAAGCTAATGTACTAAATTATTACAGAACTTCATCATTCCATCTTTGAACAACTGCTCAAATTTCAGCACAACATATTAACACCAGCATGTTTTAGTGGCATAAATGACCACCAGTAGCTACTGGATTACTTTTACAGATAATTTCAGTTAAAAACTAAACTACAACCAGCAAGAAAACTGAAATTGATATTGGAGCAAAAACAACCAAACAATCATTAATACATGAATCATTTACAACGACCAGTCCATGTATACAACATCTAGGATTTCAGAAATTGAAAGGAAGAGAAATACAAGCACATTGGACTATTAAACATGTTAACCACATAAAGCATAAGCAATGAACAAATTGATTTCATTCATGATTTTAATTTAAAACTACATGGGTACTTGAATATACATATACAGCAGTCCAACAGTAATTAGAGGTCTGAAAAGAAGAAAAGGATGAAATTCAAGTACAAACGGACAGCAAACAACAGAAGTACAACGACAACTTCAATTGTAAATCTAACTGCAACTTGAAAACTCAAAATTATTGAACGATTCTCGAAATCACTTAGCTATTTTCTTTGGTTTTTGTATTTCCAGAAGTTCAAGCTACTAATGGTTTTTTCGTGTATGAAGGTGAAAGAATCAGAGTGAATGAATGTAGAGGGGAGTCAATGTATGAGTGGGTGTGTATGCCTCTGTTTACGTGTGATTGTGTATGTGAAACCAGTCAAATGAGAGTCCTCTGTATGAGTCTATCTGTGTGTGTGTACATTTTTTTTTTTTTGTGAAAAATCTGACCCCCCCTTTTATATACAAAATCAGAAGAATAATTTTTGATTTTGTTTGTTATGCAGAATCCCTCAGAATATCTCCCCCCCTCCCCCTCC
>MCJB01026442.1:0-33717 GCA_002018475.1 Nicotiana obtusifolia
GGGGGGGGGGGGGGGGGGATCGGGTTGCACGCCGCAACAAGTCTTATGGCTATATATATGTGGATCGGGTTTCATACTGCAACAAGCCTTATGACTATGTATATGCAGATCGGGTTGCGCGCCGCAACGGGCCTTATGGCCCTATGTGGATCGGGATGCACACCACAACAGCTATTGTACAGTGTTGAGTGATTGAGAGTGATGAGCAAGAATTGAGACGGGTAGATTGAGTGCTCTGAGAGTGTGAGTACTTTGGATTTCACTGCGTTGCATCACATACGGTTCTTACATTGGCATGTAGCTATAGAGACGTCATACTCTTCTTATCAGTTACACTTGGCATAGTTTATCTGTGTTAAACTTAACCGTTGAACCTAGAAGCATGCCTATTTTTCTGTATTGTTAAATTTTTTTATCTTTACTGTATTATTGAGCTCGTCACTACTTTCAGACCACAGATTAGACTTTACGAGATTCTCACTTATTTAAATTTATTTCAGTGTATTTGGAATTTAAAAATATGGTATATGTGAGATGTAGGCTTGCCTAGTACCATGATAGGCGCTATCACGACATGTTGACTTTTGGGTCATGACAGATATAACATGTTATGACAATTCGATTAAAGGCATGAAAAGAATCTAAGTAGCCTAAACCGGTCAATTACCACATATAGCTCGTGTATCCACTCGTCAGCTTGCGTACACAACTTTCGCATATCACAAATAGCACAATCAACCCAAATCCTAAAGGGTAATTTCTTCCACACAAAGTTAGGCAAGATACTTACCTCAAACAAGCCAAATTGATTCCCTAATAAGCCTTTTTTGCGAAAATCCAACTCGGACGGCCCCAATCTAGCCAAAATAACTTAATACCATTAATACAAACCATAGGAAACTATTCCGGATAATAAAGTTAAAGAAAATTAAAAAGTGAACTCAAAAAGTCAACCCCGGGGCCGCGTCTCGGAACCCGACCAAACTTACAAAAGCGAATATCCATTAAATAACAAGTCCAACCATACCAAAATTATCCAATTCCAATATCAAATCGACCTTCAAATCCTCAATTTTCACTTTAGGAAGTTTTACAAAATCTCTCATTTTCTTCACTTTAATTCACTAAATAAATGATAAAACTAAAATGGAATCATGATTAATTAATAAATTTGAGTCAAAAATACTCACCCCGATCCAAGACGTGAAAATACCCTCCAAAATCGCGCAAAAACGAGCTCTATAACTCAAAATATGAAAATAATACTCTAACCCTCGATTTGGAATTTTAATGTCTGCTACCCAGTGATTACTCTACCTTACCTGCATTGCTTGTTCATCAGACCTCATCAGCAGAACACTCATCATCATACTATCCACAACACTCACTGGAAGATGAAGCACCTCTACAAGCACCAGACAGGTAACACACAGCCTCACAACAGCAGCAGCAGCAGCAAGATAGACAGACACTCATCACCTCAGCAACAGCTACAAGTCATAGAAGCACAACAGAAGCTACAAGCTACAGCAACACAAAAAATAGGAATTCAGCAAAAGCAACACACAGATACACATGAGGACTCTAAGAATGCAACAACCTTAGAAGCAACCACCATTACAGCAGCAGATATCAGCAGCAACCTCCAGTGCAGGAAGAACTTAGGGGCACAAGCCTACCTTACCTGCAATGGTCGTCCACTAGACTCTATCAGCAGAACACTTCTCAACATACTACTAACAGCACTCATTGGAAGATGAAGGCAATTCAACTCTCTATCATATGCACCAGACAATGCCAGTACTACTGTCCAGCCACATGGCACCTTTTTGCTAGCCATCTTCAATTCTGCTTTCTTTGCTATCAATGCCAAAGCAAAGTTAAAGATTTCTACTACTTGTTATCTGACACACTACTTACAAGATTCCCATCTTTTGTTAGAAATAGATCCTATTGCACATGGAGGATACTATTTCAACCCACTTACTTAGTAGATTTAGGAACATATGTACTTTTTTGTATAGTTGACCTAGATTCACTTCATACTGTTTTTGTACATATGATTGTCTATCGATGCTATAAGATAGACAATCATTGTATCATCATAGGTCTAACTTATCAAAGCTGTTCAAGCATACTTTGTCGTCATGCTTTGATGACCAAGAGTGTAGACATTCTTTTCTGGGAGGTAAAGTTTATGTCCCCCTCCATTATTGTATTTTATGTTGTATTTATGAAAATCAATCCTGGGCAACCTGCCTAGTGGATCTTAAAAAAAAATGTCTTTTACCCAGTGATTACTCTACATGATCGTGGAAAAGCGCTCGCGCTCGCGGAAACAAACACCACCAGCTCAATAAAGCCCTTACGCAATCGTGTGACAACAGACGCGAATGTGATGGAAAAACATCCCCAGGCTTCGTGATCGCGGACTTCTCCACGCGAACGCGATGAATAACGTGTGCCATCACACATCCCTCCTTCCTTCTACACGAACGCGGTCCTTTACACGCGTTCGCCATGCACAATCACCCAACCTTCCGCGAATGTAGCTAAAAGATCACAAACGTATAGAGCGAAAATCATCTGCCAGCAAAGACCCTATGCGATCGCGAAGAAGGAAACCAGAAGCTCTGAAACTAGCAATCTCAACACATGCATAAATGGTCCGAACTCAATCCAAAATATACCCAGGACCCCCGGGACCCCATCTGAACATACCAACAAGTCCTAAAACACAAAAAAAACTCGCTCAAAGCCTAAAATCACATAAAAAAAAAAACCAAAATCACGAATCGTACGTCGATTCAAGCCTAATGAAATAATGAACTTCCAACTTCTAAAACTAATGTCGAAACATACCAAACCAACTCCGAATGACCTTCAATTTTACACACAAGTCATTAGTGACCCAATGGACCTATTCCAACTTCCGAAATCGAAATCCGAAACCGATATCAATAAAGTTAACTCTCGGTCAAACTTCTCAACCTTCCAAACCTTTAACTTTCCAACTTTTACCAATTCAAGTCAAAATGACCTACGGACCTTCAAATCAATATTCGGACATACACCTAAGTCCAAAATGACCATACGAAGTTATCGAAACCATCAAAACTCTATTCTGGAGTCGTCTACATAAAAGTCAAACTCAGGTCAACTCTTTCAACTTAAGCTTCTAACTTTGGGACTAAGTGTATCAATTCACCCCGAAACTTCCCCAGAACCAATCCAACCACCCCGGAAAGTCACATAACCACAAATGAATATAGAGGAGGCAATAAATAGGGGAACATGGCTACAATACAAAAAACGACCGACTGGATCGTTACAAGAAAGTACTCTTAACAATATTTCTATTTAGGATGGGTGGGACGGGGCAAGGCGGGGTTGGGGATAGGGATAGGGATAGGATGGGTTGGATGTGGGGGAGTTAGTGGGAATGGGGAATATGATTGGGAAGGTAGAAGAAGAGTTTTGGAAAATATTTTCCCATCTCTTGATGGGAAAAATATTTTCCTCTAATGAGTTCCTGAGAAAAATATTTTTTTTAAGTATTTTAAGCCAACCAAACATAAAAAAATTAAAAAAATATTTTCTTTCATACCAAACATACCCTAAAAGCTTTTGATAGTGCACGTTTTTGTTGACGTTGAACACCTTTTTAATGGATATCTTTTTGAACAAAAATTACAATTAGAAACTGAAAAAAGATGTCCTTTTTGTCTCATTCTATATGAATGAGGTAGATTGGACAAAGTATAAAATGCTGATTATTGTATTGTGTTAATAATAGTACTATAGCATATGAAAGTGGAGCAATAAAACAAACTAGTTTGGCATAATGCTAATTATTTATAAAATTTGTTAAACGTATTGTTACCTCCTAGAAATAAATAAAGTATCTCCTTCCTAAAATACTCCCTAAAAGTCTCTAATTCAATATCGAACATGAAACTTTAGTTTCATTCTACTACTTTATAGAAATGAATAAATTTATGGATCTAAAATGTGAATAAAATTATATTCTAGTTTTATGTTAATTTTTGGTCTGAATACATATAAAACAAATAGTTTTATTGATGATTTTTCTAAAATAAATAATTCTAATAACCTTTCTAATTATTTCATTCTCCATTTCTATTTAGTAGGATTCAAAGGAAAACTATTTTATTTCCATCGAGCTAAAATAATATATTGAGTCTCTAGCAAATCAAAATCATTGTTTACTAGCTATTTTACTTAAATTTTTTCTTTACAAGTAACAAATTGAAACTTTAATTACAATAAAAATCAAATTTTTATCTTCATCCCTTAATCCTTTAATTATATTTATGTCAAGATCCGAAATCTCACCTTCGGGATCGTGATGGCGCCTAACATTTCACTTTCTAGGCAAGCCAACGTTAGCTAAATTACTTAACCAGTTTTAACAATTCAAATCAAAATGTTAACAATAATAACCGAGTTTGAAATAGAGTGATATAATACTGAATAACGTAATCTAAACATATCCCATAATTTGTAGTCACGAATACGTGAGCATATAGAGTGCTACAAATAAAGTCTGAATAAAATACAATTGTTTGAAGTTAAATAAACAGTAATGATAGAATGGAAAGGGACTTTAGAGCTGCGGACTCCATGCAGTTATGCCTCAAGTCTCCAAAAGTAGTTGAATCCGAGCATTCTCGCTACGCGCCGCTGGGATCAACTCTAGTATCTGCACAAGAAGTGCAGAAGTGTAGTATGAGTACAACCGACCCCATGTAACCTATCAGTACCGAGCCTAACATCGACAAAGTAGTGACGAGACTATGGCGAGCCACTCACGAATAACCTGTACGAGATAATAACAACAGAAAAATAGGGATACAAATAAAGTAATAACTCATATAAACGGACTCGAAGGTCATCCATTAGAGAGCCCAGAATAACAAAGTCTCAAGCCTCATATTACAACAACGAAGATAACTCACAATCACAAACAATTACAATATATCAAATCTGTTGCGGCCTACAACCCGGTCCCACCATATTATCATCTGTTCATGTCATGATCCGTTCTTATTCCTTCATATCATTTTAATACCATTCAATTTCGTTGCAGCGTGCAACCCGCTCCAAAAATAATTTTTAAGTTATCAACATAAATAATTCAACAACAATATTTACAAAAACATCAACATCAAGAAGGTGAACGAGCAAAATAGTAGAGAACCACAATAATCAAAGAAACAACATTTTAGAGTGCATCAAATAATATAAGAACAATAAAAACAGGCAAAACATGTGACAATCTAAATATACAATTAAACCAAGTAGAAACAGGTAATAAATAAGCAAAAATCAAGTGAGGAATGAACAAATTAAGGTAAAGTAGCAGTTAAATGATAAGTAACAAAAATGGAATGAAGTCAAATAAAAAAATATATCAATTAAAGCATATATACAAGAAATATCATGGAATAAATGAAAATATGAAAGTAAATATCAAAATTCCATATGCTAAGTCTCATGACAGCGTTTATACTTATCACCTCGCATATGTCATTTTCCCACATAATTCACATAACAATTAATTCAACAAGTCCTAATTCCCTCAAGTCAAGGTTAGACACAACACTTACCTCACTCCGCAACCAAATCAATGCCCAACTGCGACTTTTTCTTTAGAATTAGCCTCCAAACCAATCAAATCTAGCCAAATATAGTTCAAATAATTCAAAATAGGCTTTAGAAACTACCCACGATTGAAAAACATTCAATCTTTAATCATTTTGAAATAAGTCAACAAAAGTCAATCCCGGGCCCGCTTGGTCAAAATCCGAAATTCAGACCAAAACCCAGTTACCCTGTATGTGCTTTTACTATTTTATAACTTGCGGGGATGGTCAGTTCAGGATTTGGAAGGGTTAGGGTTGAAATCGGAACACTTGGTTCATTAATAGTGGCTTAAAAGGGTTAAGTTTGACTTGAGTCAACGTTGAGTAAACGACCTCGAGACCGGAATTTGAGGTCCCAAAGTATGATAATTTTTGACTTGGGCGTATGTTCAGATCGGGTTTCGGATAACCCGGGAGCGTTTCGGCGCTTAATATTGAAAGTTGGTGCATTGAAGGATTTCAAGTTCTTTAAGTTTGGTTTGGAGTAGGTTTTGGTGTTATCGAGGTCCTTTTGGGATTCCGATTCTGGGAGTAGTTCTGTATGGTGATTTAAGAGTTGCACGCAAAAATAAGTGTCATTCCGAGTAGTCTGAGTATGTAGCGAGGTGCCTAAATTGCCAGGTGGCCTACTCCAGTAGATGTTTATACATGAGTGGAAATAGGAGCGCATCACCATGGACTTCGCAGTTGGGTTGCCGCGGACCTTGAGGAAATTTGATGCAATTTGGGTCATTGTCGACAGGTTGACCAAGTCGGCACAATTCACTCCGGTTGTGACCACGTATTCTTCAGAGAGATTGGCCCAGATTTACATTTAGGAGATTGTTCTATTGCATGGAGTGCATGTTTCTATCATATCAGATAGAGGCCCTCAGTTTACTTTGCATTTCTGGAGGGCAGTACAGAGTGAGTTAGGGACTTGGGTAGAGCTCAGCACAGCCTTTCATCCGCAGACCGACGGGCAGTCGGAGTGGACGGTTCAGATCTTGGAGGATATGCTCAGAGCATGTGTAATTGACTTTGGAGGGCAGTGGGATCGATTTTTACCTTTGGCCGAGTTTGCTTATAACAACAATTATCAGTCCAACATTGAGATGGCTCCATTTGAGGCTTTGTATGGTCGGAGATGTGGTTCGCCCATTGGATGGTTTAGGCTAGGTTATATGGTACTAATTTACTGAAGGATTCCTTGGAGAAAGTGAAGTTGATTCCGGAGTAACTTCGCACCTCACAGTCCAGATAGAAGAGTTACGCGGATCAGAAGGCGCGTGATTTATCATTTATGGTGGGCGAGAAGGTTCTTTTGAAAGTTCCGCCGATGAAGGGAATCATTAGGTTCGAGAAGAAGGGCAAGTTGAGCCCAAGGTTTATAGGCCCATTAGAGGTGTTGAGGCGAGTAGGGGAGGTTGCTTATGAGCTTGCCTTGCCTCCCAGTCTATCGGGAGTTCATCCGGTTTTTCACGTGTCTATGCTCCGGAAGTATCACGCCGACAGGTCGCATGTGTTAGATTATAGCATAGTTCATCTAGATGAGAGCCTGGGTTATGAGGAGGAGCCAGTTGCCATTGTTGACAGGCAGATTTGCCAGTTGAGGTCCAAGAAGATTTCTGCAGTGGAGGTTTAGTGGAGGGGTCAACCAGTCGAAGAGGCGACTTGGGAGACCGAGGAGGACGTACGTAGCAGCTATCCACACCTATTCGGCACTCCAGGTATGATCCTAGACCCGTTCGAGGATGAATGTTTGTTTAAGAGGTGGAGAAAGTAACAATCCAACCGGTTGTTTTGCTTTCTTGATCCATGTTCCCCTTATTAAGACTCCCCGTATGTGATTTTACTATATTATGACTTGCGAGGATGATTAGTTCGGGCTTGGAAGGGTTCGGGTTGAAATCGAAACACTTGGTTCCTTAATAGTGGCTTAAAAGGGTTAAGTTTGAGTTGAGTCAACGTTTTGAGTAAATGACCTTGGAACCAGGATTTGACGGTCCCAATAGGTTCGTATGATGATTTTAGACTGGGGCGTATGTTTGGATCAGGTTTTGGATGACCCGAGAGCATCTCGGCGCTTAATATTGAAAGTTGGTGCATTGAAGGTTTTCAAGTTCTTTAAGTTTGGTTTGGAGTAGGTTTTGGTGTTATCGAGGTCCTTGTGGGATTCTGAGCCTGGGAGTAGTTCCGTATGGTTATTTAAGACTTGCACGCAAAAATTAGTGTCATTCCGAGTAGTCTGAGTATGATTCGACGCGTTCGGAGCAAGTTGACTTGAAGTTCATAATTTGATTCAATTTGGTTTTGGGGTGTGATTCTTAGTTTTGATGTTGTTTTATGTGTTTCGAGAGTTTTAGCAGGTCCGTATTATGGTTATAGACTTGTTGGTGCATCTGGACCGGGTCCTGGGGGGCTGGGGTGCGTTTCGGACCGCTCGGAGCTAAGTCAAAATCTGTTGGTGTGCTGTTCTAGTTTCCTTCTTCGCGAATGCGAAGGAAACCACACGATCGCGAAGAAGGAATTAGGGACTGGGTGGTTTGTGCTCCGCGTTCGCGAAGGCTTGAGGCCAGTGGCCTTCGCGTTCGCGGAGGTTTATCGCGTTCGCATAGAGTCGAGGGCTTGGGCCTGGGCAACCTAGTTGCTATACGCGTTCGCGAGTAAGGGCACGCGTTCACGATGAGGAGGCAGCCCAGTGCATCGCGTTCGTGAGTGTCCTCTCGCGATCGCGAAGAGGATTTTTCTGGGTTCATCAATTTTTCCTTCGAGATCGCGAGGGCTTGTCCGCGATCGAGATGAAGGCACAAACCTGGGCAGAGTGTTTTAAAAAACGGGACTTAGGCCATTTTTGTCTCATTTTTCATTTCCTTGGCCGATTTTGGAGCTTCTTGGAGAGGGGTTTTCACCTAAATATTGAAGGTAAGTAATTCCTACCCAATGTAAATTTAATACATAGATTATGGGTAGATTTTAACGTCTGAAATATGGAAATTTTCGGAGATTGTTGAAAAAAAATCTAGGTTTTGATAAAAATGAGATTTAACCACGAAAATAATTATGGACTTGGGTGAAAATTATATATTTGAGTTTGTGAGGTTATGGGTAACATTTATCTTCGAAAATTTTCGGAATCCGGGCACGTGGGCCCGGGAGTGAATTTTAAGAATCTTCCAATTCGGGTTGGGTAATTTCTCTAATAGCTAAATTATGAACTTGTTTAATTAATTTATATAATATTTGGCTAGTTTCGGGTTGTTTGGCACCAAGTTGAGGCTTTAGAGCGGATTTGTGGATCGAAAGTGAGCTTGAGAATGAGGTAAGCCTCTTGCCTAACCTTGTAAGAGGGAACTCATCCCCTTAGGTGTATCTTGTTGTGTATTACTTGTGTGGGGAGCTACGTACGCACTAAGTGACGAGAGTTCGTGCGTAGCTAAATTTTATAAGGTGTCCGGGCAGACGTAGATCCACATCATGCCTTTAATTGTACGATTGTGTTTATTATGCATATTAATCATCTTAAATAGAGCTGGGGCTAGGGATTTTAAAGTTGCAATTTTCGACTTAGATTTCTTATTTTTGGAAGAATTGAGGAATACTTAATAACTTTGAGAAATTCATGTACTCTCGCTTCGCAAGTACTTCCGCGAGCGAGGTAAATTTCTCTACTCTTATGTGATCGGGCCGATCGCCTCGACAATACGATAACACTACTCTTATGGGAGCGGGCCGTTCGCCTCGGCAGTATAATAGATGCATCTAAGGTTCGTGTTGTTCGACCCTCGGTAATGTACACATTATTCTGGATGGGGACGTATGACCTCGGCATAAATCGTGCGTGATAATGTTTGGAGCCCGAATACACTTGATATATATATATATATATATAGTTTTTTATTAATCAAAGAAAAATACAGTAATGGAGGGGGACACAAACCTTACCTCCCAAAGGAGGGGGACAAACACTTGATTATTATTTTTATGACTTGAAAGTTTATAATTTATTTAATGGCCTGAAATTGTTGAAGTTAGTATGTGTCAATTGGAGATTTTAAATTGACTATCAGATAAAGAATCATTTATTCGTTGCTGGTTATTGTGTTATTATTATTATTTATGTATTTTCCATGCCTATTTAGAATTGCTGTATTTTTATTATTTGCCCGTAGTAAGTGTCGATGTCGACCCCTCGTCACTACTTCTTTGAGGTTAGACTGGATACTTATTGGGTACATGTTGTTTATGTACTCACGCTACAATTCTGCACTAATCGTGCAGGATCTGAGGCAGGTGCATCTGGCATTCAATCAGGCGCGCACCCTCGATACTCTGAGGCATAGTGGTGAGCTACTCTCTGAGTCCATTCTGCAGCACCCACAGTCTCTCTTTGTATTTACTTTCTGTCTATCTTATTTCATACAGTAGCATACTAGTTGCTCATACACTTGTGACACCGGGTCTTGGGAACATGCTTGTAGACACTGTATGGCTTTTGAGTATCTTATTTGTATTTGCTCTTTTATTAGTTTACGCTTTATTTTATTAAATTTTCCACTACTCATTTACTTAATAAATAAAAATCAACTTTTTTGAAATTATTGAAAAGAATAAATACATGGCTAGTTCACCGTTGGCTTGTCTAGCGGCGACGTTGGGCGCCATCACGACCTATAGGAGAAATTGGGTTGTGACATACCCATTCACCCCTGAGCCCAATTATGTGATTTGTTTCGAAATCCGACCTCAATTTGAGGGCTAAATCTCAATTTTATAAAATTCTCAATTTCTACCAAAATCCCTAATTTCTACCATGAATAATCCTAGATTAAAGGTTAAATCAATGAGTGTTCATGGAAATGTATTAAAACAAGTTAAATTTTACTAACTAATAAAGTTGGAATGAAAAAGCTCTTCAAAATCGCCTCTAGGCGGAGCTCAAATTTGAAAATGGTTAAGATGGCTCAAATCCCGTCTTTTGGAATGTTTAATACCTGGGCGTCAGGTGTTCTTCGTGTTCGCAAAGCACCTGACGCGTTCGTGAAGAATAACAACCCAAATGGCCTATGCGTTCGGATGAACCCTTCACGTTCGCTAAGGCTTAACCCCCCTTTCCTTCTCGTTCGCGAGCCAAGGCTCGCGTTCACGATGAGTAACTTGCCTTCTCCCCAGACCCCCATAACTCTATGCGTTCGCGAGTAGATTGTCGCGTCCGCGAAAGGTAAGTCCCCTACTACTTTGCGTCCGCGATCCAATCCTAACGTTCGCGAAGAACAATTGCGCTCCTAGCCCAATTTCCCGTTCGTGATCGCGAGAGTAGCTTCATCGCGATGCACAAAGCATCAGACACCAGAAACAGCTGAAACCAGCTATCTCTTAAGTCCAAAAATGGTCCGTCGCCTATCCGAAACTCGCCCGATCCCCTCGGGCTCCAAACCAAATATGCACCCAAGTGTAACAGCATCATACGAACTCACTGGCACGATCAAAATATCAAAATAACACCTAGAACTATGAATCGGACGCTAAAATGTATGAAATCTCAAAGAAAACTCCAGAACTTCTAAAATCACAACCGAGCGTTTGAATCCTATCAAACCAACTCCGATTTTGCATCAAATTTTGCAGACAAGTTCCAAATAGTAAAACGGACCTATACCAAGTTCCGAAACTAAAATCCGAACCCCATAACCATAACGTCAACTTACGGTTAAACCTAAAATTTTCCAAACTTTTAAATTACTAGCTTTCGGCAAAATGAGTCAAACCAACCTAGGGACCTCCGATTTTAATTTCGGATATATATCCAAGTTCAAAATTACAATACGGACCTACCAGAATTGTTAAAACACCGATCCGGGGTCGTTTATATAAAATATTGTGCGTGGTCAACTCAAGTTATTTTTAAAGCTAAAACTTATTTTTTATTCGAATTTTTACGTAAAAACTTTTCGAAAAAAGACACAGACCGCTCAAGCAAACCAAAAAATATTAAATGAAGCTAATAGAGGTCTTAGAACTCGGAATTAAGGGCTAGTACTCAAAACGACCTATCGGGTCATCATAATATATTCATTTGGTAGTATTAATCCGATTCAATAGTTATGTTTTGTAATTTTATAATTTAATTTTTCCATATCTGAGTAAAAAAATCCTTATAAGTTTTCGTGCCGAAAATAAAATTTCAAAAGTAAAATGTAGTATTGTTATAGAGTCCATTACTCAAATGTTCATTCAACTATCCTAATTATCTAATAAAGTCAATTTACTTTCGTCTGTAACAAGAAAGTCACTCAACCATGTCTATAGCAGTCAGAAGGTCACTCAACCAAATTTCTCAAGCTTTAAAGGTCAAATACCTATTTTAGCCTCTAAATTATCAACCTTTATCTTCTTTCTTTTACTTTTTGAATATTAGTTTTTCTTTTTAATCTATATTATGGACTCACCTATAGAAAAAATAAATTCATTCATAAAGTAAAACGTGCAAATATTTTTCGAGCATATATAATTTTGGAATAATAAAATAATTGAGCACAAATAAAATTTTTAATTAGAATAATTTATTCGCATAAGTGATTTTGATAATAATGAAAAAACTCAAAAATAATTGAAAATAAAATAGAATAAAAACTTTTAAAACTTATATTCCATAAACTTAATATAAAAAATTAAAAATAGAGATATAGTTTTTAATATATATTATATATGCTTACAAGTTATGCTCAATTATTTATTATTCTAATAGATATATGCTTAAAAAGTATTTTGCACTTTTTTAATTTATAATAAAATTTATTTGTTTTATAGGTAAGTTCTTAATATAGAAAAAAATATTATAATATTTTTAAAGAAAAGATAAAAATAAAAGTTTAGAGGGTAACATAGATAATTAGTCATTAAAAGTTTGAGAAATTTTAGTTGAGTGATATTTTGAATTCTATTAAGGGATTTTTTTGTTATTTTACTAGATAATGAGGGATAGTTGAATGATTGATGATTTGGCTAGACTATTGTTATACAAAAGGTCTCGCTAACATAATTTAGACTCGTGGGATTGCTATACTGCATATATATAAATGTACAACACAAAGATGAATGAATCGAAAGCACTAATTTCAGGAATTTACTAGAGTGAGTGAAGTCTTCTCCCGACTTTAACGACACAAACAGATCCTCTCCCTCAACAAGATTTAACCGCCCATAAGATAATACCCCCACTTACATTCATCCAACTCCTCACTAATCGTTATTTTACATTGCGAAACACATACTAAGGTTTGTTTCTCAGATCTCAATAGTTTCCTTTCATTTTTCCCTTCACTTCAATTATTTCTTCTTTATTATGGCACTATTTGTGATAGAGGTGTCAATTTTTGTGTCAATTTTGTTGTGAATTCAGTTTGTGCTATAAATTTCTCTTAGTGTTTGTTTCTTGGGTTCATTGGTGTTCTTGATATTGTGCTTCTCCTGTGTCTTTCCATTGACAAAATTCCCTTTATTCTAGAGGTACACTTGATGGTGTATTGTATGCCTATTTTCTTGGTCAAAGTGAATCTTGAGTTCATAATAAGGTACTCAATGAGGTCCCATATCACGGGTTCGAACGTTCGGCAGACAAAACCCTGGTATTTAAGTGGAGAAGGGTAAATGGGCGGGTCGAACCTTGTGCCACTATCCCTCCGAGATTTCTCGGTTATCCAAAATAAACGGGATTCAGTGGTTGTTCTCTGTTTCTCAGATAGTGGTTCCTAGAGGATTTTGTTTTGCCATAAATTGAACTTATATTGCTCACTTTTTCTTTTTTCGGTTTTAGTTTGAGTTTCCTTGGTGGGGTGGGGTTGGCACTAGGATCTTGATTTTATCATATCACCGTGGTCATTGTACACTGGAGGTGTTAGTACATCATCTCTTGTTCTGATTCAGATGAAGCTTTGCCTTAATTTCTAGGCTTAGTTGCTTTTGCCTTGTGCGAACATGGGATTGTTGAGTGATGACTTGAAAATGCAGTACGTTGTAACAGGAAAGGATTTCTATGTTGTAGGAGGTTTATGAGAGTGTAATTGAGATGAGAATTGCTTTTTGCTGAAGTGAATTCTGTACTTTTCCTTCATCAACCAGGTGCTGATTTAACTGCTAAAGTTTTATTTATTCAATTTTTTAATGAAGGGGCGTTAATAAATTCAGGATTATATCTCTTTTCGGTTTATCCCTTTTGTCTAGTAACTTCAGTTTATATAGTAACCCGGACGCTGTAATCAGATATCGAAGGAGAATAAGATGCAGCATATCATGTTCCATGTAGTGCTTAGTCATATATAGTATGCATATGGTAGATTATTTGGATGCCACTGTAGAGAGTCTTTCTCTACTTTATCTAAGAGCCTACTGTTTGCAAGATTGAGTGGACTAATAATTGATAATCTACTTTAGAGGGTCTTACCATATAAGTAGAACGATAAAAGGGCGATGAGTGGTTCAAGTCTATTGACAAGACAAGTTCAAATATAATGGGATCTCAGCTGATTGATAGTAAGGAGTATATAGCTAGAAGGTTCATATGGTAAATGGTCTAGAATTAGGTTCTTTATTACTGATAATATGCTTTTATGACTTTCTACACTTAACATTACACAATTATATGCACAAGTGGCCAGATTCGTTTGATTTGGATTGAGTTGCACGTTTCATCTTTGTCTGTTTGGTTTCAGTCTTCTTCCTTTTGATTAGATTACTAAGGGGTCGTTTGATATAAAGGTGGGAATTGGGATATCCCATAGGGGTGGGATATCCCATGGGGTTAGTTATCCCACCTTCTATATGGGATCCATTTTAGTGTAAAAGTTATCCCGGGATTAGCTAATACCCCAAACCAAACATGGGATAAAGTTAATCCCAAACCTTATCCTAGGATTATTATTCTTATCCCATGTACCAAACGACCACTAAAGATTATATTTTTGAAGCCATTTGTTGTATTCAGTTGGTTGGAGCTTGAAATCAGTTACCGTTTAATGGAACGTGATTCGATATTGAAAGGGCTAGTGATTAGGATATTGATTTTGCAAGTATCCAAAACCAACTCTTCATCTTGATGATCCTGGACACTGTTACTAGAAACGGTTAAGTTGAACAAGGAAGTAAGCATCATATCATAATTCTACAAATAGGAGTTGGGCGAACTTGCAAGCCTTTACAGTGTGATCAAATCATAGGCTCAAAAACATATTTTTTTGTCGTTTTAAAGTAAGCACATATATGGTTCAAGAAGAAGTGGTTTACTTTGGAGAGCTATGAAGGAAGTAATATGTATTTGACGGTTTTCTGTATAGTTGGTAGCATCTTTTTGAGTTATCTGTTGATTTCACGCTTATCTTTTGGTGAGTTTTGAAGCAGGATAACTTTTGAGATTCTTATTCATCTAAAGAATAGAAAGGCACCTTATGTAACTTTCATGTTCCCTTATTATTGATAGACCTGGCTGTCACTGATTGTAGCAACTTTTTCTGGTAAGGAAAAGGAGTAGAATAATCTTTGACCGTAAATACCGAATTTGGAAGACGTTACATGACTTGACTAGGGCTTGAAGCAATAATAAGAAATAATAAGTTTTCTTATACCCATAATACTAAGCTGCACTTATCCATGGACAATATTGAAATACACAAAATAGTTCATTATATGACAATATCATTTTAAATTAAGGTTAATGTTGTAAATGTATCACTGTTACGCATCTAGAACGTCTCAGACACGTTTATAGTTTTATTCCTTTTCCTTGTTAGGATGCATTAGTGGGCCTCTTATGCCAGTTTTATTTATCAATGGTTATATGAGTGTGCTTGTGTCATATTATAGGTATCTCTTAACTTGACGACAACAATTATTTGGCTTGACTATGTTTGCATATGCTTATAGCGACTAAGGTGCACTTAGACATGAAATACCCGGTAATTTGTAATATGAAAGTATAATTTTAAATGTATCATTGTTACGAGTCTAGAGCCCATCTGAGATTCTGATAGTTTTCCATTAGGTTGCATTTGGTGGGCATTTTATTCCAGTTTCTTTATCGAAAAAATGAGTGTGCCTGTGTCATTTTATAGGTATCACTTGACTTGATGACTACAAATTATTTGCTTGACAATTCATCAGCAAAAAGGAAAAAAAAAATTATTTGGGGTCACATTTTGCTGTCTCTAGGTATTAGTTACTTACAATATGATGGGAAACGAAAGTTTTCATGCTCTAGAAAGTTAGCTGGGGTCACTGGTAGCTGTAGCTCCTTAGCGCTGCCTTGAGGCTCATTCACCTGGGTTCGATTCTTGATTGAAGCATACTATTATTCTTTAAACTTCATCCAAAGAAAAATTTTCATGCTCTATATTAAGATGGTCAAGCTAAAATTGCTGGTAAAATGACTGGTTGCCTTGGAGTTGGCAACTAATCATTGAAGAATCCTATCAAAGAATGATAGAAAGCAAAAAAGTACATTAAGTGGTAAATATTATGACTTAATTTCAGGTTAGAAAGAGGCTAAGTTTCTATAGATCTGATTTCTTTTGGGACAATTAGGGGTAATGCAACTTCTTACATCTGTATGGGCTGATTCAGAAAATAGGAAGTTTAATTTGGTTACTTCAGGTGGGTACAGAGTTAGCTATATGTTGTTTTCATATTCCTAATGCATTTACTCAGCTGCCTAGTGAGGAGAAGCTGTAGAAAGGAATAGGGGAGGCAGTTTGCTATGAATTTTTATTATCTCTGAGAATTCTTAAAACAAATATATAGAACAAATTTCCTTAATCTCATCGCTGGTGTTGTCTTTTCTAATTTTTGTCTTAAAGACATTGAGAAAGTTGCTGAAATTATGAATTAGAACTGATGGCTCATTGGGTAACTATGACTCCCATTCTTCTTTCATGTATGTGTTTGTTCTAATACGAAAAAGTTTTTGATATCTTAGTTACAAGAGAAACTTTTGAAGTACAATAGTTACAACAAGTTAAGTTTGATAGATGTGAAATATTTAAAACCAGCTTGATATAAATTAAGAAGTACGGACCTATAAAAAAAATAAAAAATTAAGAAGTACGGAGTAAACTGCAGTGAGGTTTGAGGTTTGCTGCAGGAGAAGGTACATAAGTGATTAGTGTGAACCTAGCAAAGGTGGACAAAGGAAGAAGGAATGGGTGTAGTTTTTTGTAGGTTGTTCCGAATTTAGTTTTTTGTAGGTTGTGGGTGGGTTGGTGCCTGTTGGGAATGGAATGGCTTCAAAGGATGTGTCAAAAGATTTGAAAGGAAGTTGCACATTTTGGTTTTCTCCTCTTATCTCCACGCTTTTTGCAATACAGACAGAGAGCTTTTATTTTACTGTTAAATCTGTTAATGGATTTTGCATTGATTTCCAGACCTTCTTTTAGGTACTAAATGAAACTACCTTGAGTCTCATGTAAAACAACTAAATGCATCTTCGAGGTGCTGGCGAGAAACTAAGGGTCCTATTTGAGCAAGTATAGGTGATCAAGAGATACTATTGGAAACCAATGATCCGCTAAAAAGAGCTTACCAAAGATCTTAATTTAGCAGTAATATAACATGTTTCTCCCTTTCTTAGTGCCCACTTTAGCCTCCCTGGGCTCAGGATTTTTCCTCACTGTAGATCTTGGCTTTGGCTTTAAAGGTTTTTAGGTGCATTCAACTTAGATCATCAACTCTCACTTTCAGCTCATCTCAGGTTCCCTAGGATCTGCAGTCTGATAAGTTATGATCCCACGATTTAGAATTTATGGCATTGGAGAAGCGCCTGGTTGTTGTCTCCTTTCATCTTACAATGTAGGAGCATGACCTACATCTGCCAACAGGTTACTAGAGAAAGTTCTTTTGTATAGCTTTATTTAGAAGTTTACTCGAATCTATATGCAGAACATTCACAGGAATAATAATCCTGTGAACCCTAAGGGGTCATTTAGTTCGTAGTCTAGTTTATAGTGTAAAAGTTCTTATGTGGTGAATAATAATGTAAGAATTGTTATGCGATTGATAATAATACGTGGATTGCTATATGGTGAATAATTATACATGAATAATATTGAAGGGATAGCCAACTTTAAGGGCACTTTTGTTTTTACTTATCCATGTATTGCTAATACACAAAAAAAATCCATGTATTGCTAATACACATTCTTATTTCATATTCTATTCTGTATATACGTAGTCTCGTGTAAGTTATACTAATATTAGTAATACCACAATTTGGTTTAACTCCGCATAACCAGAAAGCAAACATTGTGTTAGTCGTATGGAGATTATATCAGCAATACACCTTTTTATATCGGAAAGCAAGCGCTGTATAATACATAATTTAATACCAAGATTAATATTCCTTATCCCTCAAACCACAGACCCCTAGGAATCCCAGTAGTCCCTTGTTGTGCAGTTCTGGAGCAATCACTCTAGTTTTAATCTCTTTTCCAACCTTTGAAATGCTGTGTGTGATCATTGAGCATTATTTGACCTTCTTACTATTGCCCTAGTGCCGGGGAGCTGGAAGTTCCGACAGAGTTCTCTAAGTAAAAAAAAATTTAAGGTCATTCACAAATTTACAAGGGTAGTGGTCTACTGGCCAAAAGATTGAGCAATTAAATTTAAACTCTACGGGAACATAAATAACCCTGCAACATCTAATTGCATAATACGGCCATGAATGCACAACAATTTTTACACTACTCTACAGTCCTATGTCTAGTTTTATTTCTCCAGTTTTCTGTATGAGATCTGGACCGTATATGATTTGTCAAGTCAATTTGGTACTGTAAAAATATCGTACTAGTGGATTCTTATTAGAATAGAACACTTTCATGAATTTTCTCAGTATGTTTATATTTTGTTAGCCTACGTGTGTGGGGAAGCCAAATATGGTATTTTTTCCCTTTGTTTTTGGGGTAGGATGGCTGGCATAATCTACAATTGATGAAAATGTGAACATGGTTTGTTGCATTTGCAAAGGTTGAAATTGTTGCATGTCACCAAAACTTTTGGGCTCTCTACCGGCAATCATGACATGCACATAAATTGATCTATGGTTTCTAAACTTCCATTTCAATTATTTGCATCCCGAGCACGTTATTACATAATCACTTTCAATAGGTTCCTTTGCAGTGGCATCTAATAGAACCTTATTTCTTTGAATGTATTTGGAATGTATTGCGCAGCAAAAGAGATTGTGCGCCAAGTGAAATATGAGTCTGGCATGTTTGGTATGCCATAGTGTTGAAAGCCCATCACATTCCTTCAGAAGTTACTCTGTTTCAAGTTCCGACAACGATGGGAGATGTTCCGCGATTGCCAATTGCTTGATCAAGAAGATATCGCTTAGCCACCCTAATGCAAATGGTGGCATCACAACATCTAAAGTGACCCCTCAGCCAACTGATCAGAATAATGGCATGACAGGTCCCCCACGGCTCGTTAGGAGCCGTGCTGTGAGGAGGGATATAGTGAGAGACTGGAACTTTGATGAGGTTGCATTGGAGCGCTAGTCCAGTATGGGAAATAGCAGTATGTAGGCGCAGAGACAATAAGCCAGTTTTTAGTGTTAAATCAGATAGAATTTTGAACTCAGTACTTTGAATCTAGTTTTGGGTGTAATTGGTGTTGCAGCAAATGTCACACTATGAACGATTTTTGATATAAATCATCAGTTGATATTCCCTTCCCTTCTCTCCATTTTCAACTCCTGTTCTGGTTTTCTAGCTCGAAATTTGTATTTATGGACTTGAGTAGGTCTACTTTCTTCAATTTTTATTTAAGGAAAAAAAAAAAGGAATTCTCTCCGTTTCATTTTACATGTCAATGTGTGGGTGCAAATGAAGTTTAAGGTATCAATTGGATGTATTTATTACCTGTATTTAGATAAAAACAACAAAGTACATAATTGTTAAAGATTTAATTTTGTAGAAAAATAATCACATCAAAAGTTTAAATAGATAAATATATTTGATTGTTTAAAAGTTTTGCAGCTTATACATGAGAAGTATTATTGGTAAAATAATGTCAAATAATTTGTAACATTCCAAAATGAAGAAAGTGGAGTATACTGAAAAGAACGAAATATAATTGGGACGCAAGGGGCTTAAAGATGAGCTTCACATCTTTTTAATTTTTTTTCCTCTTAGAATAAATACAGGCACTGAGGGGTCCAGACAAGAGATGGGCAGGGGTAGTGGGCAAGTGGCTTCCACGGAAGAATTGAACTAATATTGACTTTACACCAATTTTAGCACTTAATAAAGTGTCAAAAAGAAAATATTCAAAACGCTTAAACGAGGGATGTGTAATATGTATCTTTTTTCTTAGTTTGTAAGAGATGTACAGTGAGTGTCGTCTGTTCAAAATTTTGGTGAACTTCGATCCCTCTATTAGTGGAAGATAATAGGTAGTAGTTGTGGAACGCGTTATTGGATTTAAATTGTAAACATCACCATTCTTAAAAAAAGAGATGTGAAATCACTATAATAGTTGCTGACTTGCTGTAACTGTAGTATTTTCAAGATTGATAAGCATCGTCAATGCATCCAATTCCTAAACTTCAAAAGTTCCATATTTTACCACTTCTACGGAATTATGCAAATGATACTATTGGCCGTGGAGCCAAAATTTTCACTAACGATGATTTAAAATATAGAAAAGAAATATATGAAGAAGTCAAGGACAGTTTTTTCTTTAAATAGTTTAATCACCGCTTTGCTATTTTTCTTAGTTCACATGCTATTTTGCATCAAATAATACTAGACTTCCGCATAACTTAATGTAAATATTATTAATGTTGCCTACCAAATATTGTAATTGTTACTATCACGACCCAAATTTCACTATAGAGCGTGATGGCGTACAACGTTGCCGTTAGGCAAACGATAATCAGCGGGTCATAATTAACACATTTATAACAAGTGGTGAAATGAATAAGTGATTTTCCTTTATTTTTATAGCAAAGTACTGATATATATTAAGTGTTCGAACGTGGTCAAAATATAAATTCTAATATCATGAAAGAAAATACAACAAAGAACAAGAATCTAAATCTCCAAAACTCGGTGTCACAAATGCATAAGCATCTATTAGAATATATACAACACTGCTACAACATCTTTCTGAAATAAAAAGTAGACAGAATATAGTAAATAAATAAGACGGGGACTCCGTGTGCTGCGGAGCGTAACATGGAATGCAGCTGACCACAAAGCCTCCTCAGCAGTTGCGCCTACGCTCCTGTGTAACCACCAAATGTACCTGTCTCAATACCTATACAATTAGTACAGAAGTGTAGTATGAGCAGGTAAATCAACGCGTATCCAGTAAGTATCTAGCCTAACCTCGAATACTAATGGTAATGTACAAAAAAGTAGACAGGTATGAATCATAGCAAGTAAAAGCAATGAAACAGATATATGCGCATTACACGATCCTCAACAGAAAAATAATTATTGTTAGATGTAGATTTCAATGATGAAAATAACATATTATTATGTGTGCAGAATCACATGGGATGTAAAGAAGGATGCGAGCAAATCTAATCAATGATGTATGGACGAAGTCAAGAAAGGAAGGAGTAAAGGAATCAAGACAAAGATTTGTCAACAGAAGCAAGTAAAGGAGTTCAAGATTAAAGCAATATGACATCCAGGATAATTGGTATAAAGAAGGAAGGACCAAGATTCACAGAGATCTGAACTAATATTACACCTACCCTGATAGCTGAGGATATGTGTCGAAAAAGGAAGGCTATCAAACCCATGGATCAAGGAACAACTTAAGAACCAATTATAGGGGATCCTCTTTCGAAGAAGGAAAAGACCGGCAGTCATGGACCACCTATGGAAGCTCCGTACTTATTCTTGGAATGAATCATGATAGATTCAATTTCAAGTATCAATTCCCTTGGGATCGCAAATCTCTCAACGGTCTGCCAAAGATACGTCAAGCCAAGCTCAAGTATATAATGAAGTATGTCAAGGAAGAATCATATGCTTTGATCGAACCATTATCAATCTTTTTGTTCTAATCCAAACAAGCATTGTAGTCTATTCTAGATCTACTGTGTAACTAGAGAGAGAAGAAAGAGAGAAAAATCACTGTGAGGCATTGTATCGAGAAGCGAAAAAATAAGTAATATAGTGACGGAGTTGTTGGTGTATAACAACACCAACCCTCCTGTATCAAGAAACTTCAAATACTTGAAAGAGAATACCCTTGCAACCCAAGGGGACTGAAACCAGTATAAAAATCTGGGTGTCTTTAATTCCTGCATTTTTACTTGTGCTTTCATTTAGATTCTACCTTTATTTTCAGTCGACTAATTGGTAAACTAGTCAACTACTTAGGGTACAAAAAGAATAATCGACAATTCACCCCCTTTTTGTACATTCAATTATGAGGTCCTCAAATACCGGATACTACCTCGAGTGGAATACATAATGATCAATATCCAATAAAATGTCAAATCTCAAGTAAGGAAATACGTACACGGACTCCGATCGAATATAACGCACGAGTCTGCCGAGGTGAACGGCACGATCCCATAAGAGTGTTTCATAGACAGCCGAGATGAATGCCCTGATCTAATAAGAGTGTGTTATATAATACTGTCGAGGCGAACGGCCCAATCCTATAAGAGTGTGTTACATAATACTACCGAGACGAATGGCCCGATCCCATAAGAGTATTGTTGAGGCGCTCAGCCTGTCCCATAAGAGTGGTGAAACTTTAACGGGTCACTGCCCCAACTCACGAGAATAGATGTTTGAGTTATGAAATTCAAGAAAAACTTTCGGACAAATACGTACATTGCGGGAGAAATCCGTAAAAGGAAGTATAATTTTCACGACTAATCAGGTGGCCCATCAAGGATCTAAAGTAGCAAGGTTCGATACTCTATGCAAGTCTAGTCTCAGGCTAAAATAATAACTAAAGCATTTAAACACGCAAGATAACTCAAATAGTATAATTAAAACATGGTGTGAGTCTAAGTCTACCCAGACATAATAAAGAATCCAGCATATGCATGGACACTCGTCACCTCATACGTGTGTAGCTACCATAACACGTAGCACATAACAATTATAGCACCTACAGATAAGTTCCCTCTTACAAGGTTAGACAAGAGACTTACCTTGCTTCGAAATCCGATAACTGGCTCCAACGCCTCTCTAGAACCTCAAATCAATGCTAAACAATCCGAAACTAGTCAAAGAACGTGTAAACTAATCAAAATATACCAATGACTCATAATTTAACAATTAGAAATAATTCTCAACTCCAAAAAGTCAACAAAGTCAATCCCCGGGCCCACGCGCCAGGACTCTGAAAATTCTCAAAGATAAATACTACTCATAGCACCATGAACTCAAATATATAATTTATTTTCAATTTCATTTCCAATTTCGTGGTCAAATCTAAAAAATATCATTTCAAGCTTTTCTTCCAAAATCTCACAATTTTTACAAACTTTCATATTCAAATCCGTATATAATCCATGTATTTAACTCACAAAGAGTAGGAACCACTTACATTCTGATAGATGAAGAAAATGCCTCTCCAAAATCGGCTCCGATGAGAGAAATGAGATAAAAATGAGCTATCTCCCCATTTACAATCTTATACACTGCCCAATCATCCTCAATCGCGATCGTGAAAGCTGCCAGGTGATTGCGAAGGCCAAACTAGCTTTGCCTAAAACTCCTTCTTCGCGAATGTGAGGTCCTACTTGCGATCACGACCCTCAGTCTGATCAGCCTACGCGAACGTGAGCCCAGCTCCGTGAACGCGAAGGCCAAACCTTCCAGCCTCAAAAAAATACCTTCCCTGATCGCGAACTCCCCCACGTGATTACAATGAGAAACCCTCCAAGCCAGGCCACCCTGCTAACACATCGTATTCGCGACCCTAACCATGCGAATGTGAAGATCAACCAGACCACCAAATGCGATCGCGATACCTTCCCGCGATCGCGAAGAATAAATTCTTCTCCAGCTCCAACAACCCTTCACGATCGTGATACCTCCTACGCCATCTCGATGCATACCCATGACACCAGAAACCAGCAACTAAAAACAAAGGGAATTGGTCCGAAACCATTTCAAAACATACCCAAGGTCTCTGAGACCTCGTCCAATCATACTAACAAGTCCCCATACCTTATCCAAACTAAGGCTCAAAATGCCATTAATCGACGATCAAAATCCTTCCTTTAACTTTTTCAAACCTTCAAACTTCAATGAACGCGTCCGAATCACATTTAGACATTTCGGATCACGACCAAACTTCACACATAATTTTCAATCAATAAAATGAACCTATCCAAGGTCCCGAAACACCGCCCGGAGTTCGCTAACACCAAAGTTCACTCCAAGTAAAACTTAGTACATTTGAAAACCTTCAAAATGCAAACTTTCGATAATAAGCGCCGAATTACTCCCGGACCACCCGATACTCAACCTGAACATACGCCCAAGTCCAAAATCACCTTACGAACCTATATGAACCTTCAAATCTCGATTATGATGTCGTTTACCCAAAAGTCAAACCTTAGTTAACTCTTTCTATTTAAAGCTTCAGAATTGAGAATTTTTCTTTCAAATTAACTCTGAACTTCTCGAAAATCAAAACCAACTACACATGCGAGTCATAATACACAAAGTGAATCTACTCAAGGTCTCAAAGTGTCGAACGACATGCTATAACTCAAAACGATTGGTCGGGTCATTACATTCGCCCCGACTTAAACATTCGTTCGTCCTTGAACGTGCCAAGCGTCATCCCCAACTCCCGAATCACTGCGTAACTCCCTATGCACATACACATGCCACCTCAGTCCATATGAGCACATTAGCTCAACCCTGACTGAAGATCCTTCTTGTCACCTTAGCCTACAAGTCTTAGAACCAAATTCCAACTTTCGGAATTTCCTGTAAGGTCTGATTCTAGCACACATACTCAGTATCAATCTCAACAAGCTGTACCAAAATATATTTATACACCCAAGTCGTAACCACACAATGTACCACATAGTTCATATGCCCCTAGTAATATCTTTCAACTACAATAGCCGCAATTTCGAACCCGGTATCAGTAATATACCTCATGACACATAAGAATCATATTCCAAACCTCGCAATACTGTAACAATGAAAAGGGTGTGTAGAAACTCATAACCACCCGTCAAACCAACAAATCATGGAGCTCTCCCGCCCGGCAAGAACCATTGCCATATTCCGAATTGATTAACGACATTCTCCCTCCAAACATACATTATACAAATCCGATTTCATTGATTCCAGGTCCAATAACCTCGTCTCACCCAGTACAAGCTGATCGGCCGACAAGCCACATCAGACACCATCTAAAAATCATACAATGCGATCCGTGTGCCAAACAACCCACAACTCGAATATGACCAATAAGGAAAAGAACCCCAAGTACCAGAACTATCCAACACACGTAACAGATATAACAACCAAGCAAAATACTAATCTACCCCACAAAGGAAAAGTAAAACACACAAGATAAGTATGAGGAATCGTACCCAACATCTCATCGTTGTTGCGTGCAACCCGATCCAAACATCATACCCGTGGCTGCGTGCCCCCCGATCCACCCATAATAATCCGTATAGGATTACCCATCGAGCCAAAAATTCCCATACTCACCAGACACACCTAAATCAACAACAAGTACGCCAAGTGAATAAACATAACCCTAGGGAAACGGATAGCATAATGTCCTTACGAAAGAGGCCAAGCACGTCTAAGGTGCAATAAACAAACCAGCATCTCGAGAGCCATCTCGCACATATAACACCACCAGCCTACACACATATGAATAATCAAGCCGCCTCACAACCCACATAGCATAAAAAGAGTAACACATGAAATAGATGACAGCAGGAATAACATCTACCTTACTCGAAGACTCATCCATAGACAAATGTTGTGCTGAATGAACATATCTGATCTGGAGTATAATATACATTCACATTGGGCCCACCGATTTACCTCAAAATCGATTTCGAACATCTCTAAATAGGTAAGTATCCTTTCAAGATCTACAATGACCCAATCCATGACACATACAATCAATGCGTCTCCCAACCATAAACTCTTCAATCTGTGACAGTACCAGAACCTCCATACCTGATCTCAATCTCTACTACTTAAATGACTGAGATGTCACACCTACACAATAATCCCATGGGAGATATTCCCACAACCTTCCGCACCATGTAACAAAATCTGTACATCCATGGCTATAATCAATACAAAATGCCTTTTTCCACAGAACACCATTCTCAAGTGATACTGAAATGGCGCCAATATACTCTGATCATCTGAAATCTCTCCCCACTCCTTCGAGCTTGTGAAATGCATGTAAACTGAACCGCTACCTTGATGGCTAAAATCCCAATTCTATACCGCTCACTGCACCTATCATGTTATTAGGCGAAGTACAAGAATTTCATCATAACTCCTGAACCACCAGTAGAATAAGCACTTCATCGGCTAAAAACATTTCACTTAACTTATTCCGGGAGAAAAAATTGCAACATGCAACCGGCTTCCCATAACCGCAGAAGAAACAAACCTCAAGTCGCAGTCGAAACCGTTATAACCTCTTCGGGACCCGTTTGCAAATAACCAAGCCATCAGGACTAAATCCCTCTAAATACCGAGTCATTCAAACTTCCAAAACCACGAGTATTGCCATGAAATACCTGTATAGCCTTATCATTTCGAAGGAACCGATCATTTCCCTTACCATGATGATCCAGGCCACTACTAAATGACCCAACTTCTTCAAATTTCCTGTTGACTTGCTTTCAAAATAACACTTCTCTTCCCAACACACAATGGATTTCAACCAACACTCATCTCAAGTGACCCCAAATCATAAGACCACATCGTCTCGATACCCATAAGCCATTTTATACGTTCTCATGCACTCAATAGTACCTCCAATGGATACACTCGTTCTGAGTACACCTTCAGCGAATCCAAAACCCTTTCTTCCATCTCTCTAACACCGCACCACAAACCCGATGATGACATAAAAATACCCCAAGTCTCTTTCACACTCCGCTACCAAACTAAAATCCTCCGCCACACAACGAACCGGAAGATCCTTAGGCACCGCACTTTAAATTTTGAACTCAGTAGAACCATTATTGAGAGCTGCCCGCTTTAAGCTAGCCACAAGTATATAACCAAACAACTAAGGTCATGCTAGCATATGAATACTCCAAAAGAAGCAACCGAATGAATCATTTCCCTTGCACATCATCTATCAAATTCCCTGCTCGAAGTACCCCTGGTGTCCTCTTCCTCAGCCATAACAAATCCAACAACATACCAAAATCCAGAAACTGCAAAGACATATGACCATTTGACCCAATCGTCGACGATAGGTTCCCCCACTTGGCTTTAAGCCATCATCATATGCCCCAAATGCACACTTAACCTTATGACAGTCGCGCCATCTTCTTCAAGTGATCCAAGCTCAAATCGTAGCACATACATCTAATTGAATAGAAGGTAGAACTCTTCAGAGGAACTTCATCGGAATTCACGCAACTCCTAACCTTCTCACAAGAGATAACCCACTTGTGTAACCCCATATCAACATCCTTCAATAATGTTGCCATGGTTATAACCACTATGAAATCAGTTAATCCTCCAGAGTCAACACTCGTTCACCATCTGTAAGAATCCATTCATCCCATCGACATCAACTGAGAGTCCAACAACACGTTCAAAACATGAGACCGCATTGCATCACAAAACAATAAGCAAGCATTCACATTCCCTCTGCATTCCAAACAACTCTTTTTGTCATATTCGAACTTCCTGAGTATAAAAACCACCATCCCAAATGAAATACACAAACTTAGTCTTTTCTCCACTATGACCCAAATCACGCTAAGCTTTCTCAAGGCATGTGGCTACCTTACTACAAAATCCATACGATGCGCTCCCACTCCCACTCCGATTTAGCCATCTTCCAAAGCAAACCACTCGACCTCTGCTGCTCGTACTTGATCTGCTAACAATTCAACCACCGCGAGACTTATCCCCCTATGTCCTTTCTTGTCCTTAGCCACCAATAATGCCGCCCCAAATCACGATCCATCTCTGTAGTACCCGAACAAATAGGACGCCATTAATTCTAAGCATCCTCAAGGATCATCTCCCTTGAACCATCAATACTGGAAACACCGATTCAACCTTGAAGTCGCAACACACCATCATCCATCATCTTCGATAACCACTTCTTAGGTACCACTTCGCATACCGTGACCCCAAAGGCAAACAAATGAAGACCATCATGCCGACGAGCCTTAATGCAATCAAACAAAGACGACAACACAACAACACATGCAAGAATCCTAACAAGTTTGAAAATATCCAATCTCGCAACTTCGTCGGTCAAAGCCTGAACATCCGTAGACCAATGCCCCTCCTACGCTCGAACAAAATGCCGAACTTCCAATCACAAACCGACTAATCCTCCTCCTCCTAAAGTATTCATCGCTGCAACACGTAAGTAACCACCCTACCATTCATACCAACACTACACGACAACAACGCGGGGAACATCACAATACGCCGTGTATAGCCCTGAACCCGTGGGCAACACCAACAATGGAATAAAATGAAAAAATACCCCTCCACAGGGCGAAGATAGTAGTCCGCCTGCATATGCATGGAAAAACATCATGCACCACACATGTAGCATCTCCACAACTCGTTGGTTCCCAACTGATATCGAATGCTCGAAATCGCGTATGAATGAGTATGAAGAACTGAAGACATAAACTTCAATCGAAATCAAATTGCACGACAAGGAATCAAGAAACGGAAACCTAACAGCCTTGTAGCCTCTCGAAGATAATTATAGACGTCTTTGTGCTGATCCGCAAGACTCTACTAGACTTGCTCATGACTCGTGAGATCTAAGTGAACCTAGTGCTCTGGTACCAAGCTGTCACGACCCAAATCCTATAATAAGACGCGATGGCACCCAACGCTGCCGTTAGGCAAGCCAAAATACGATAATCAAGGGGTCATAACACATTTTATAACAAGTGGCGAAATAAATAAGTGGTATTCCTTTATTATTATAGCACAGTACTGATATTATATTAAATATTCGAACGTGGTCGAAATTTAAATTCTAATATCATAATAGAAAATACAACCAAGAACAAGAATCTAAATTCCCAAAATCCGTGTCTTAAGTGCATGAGCATCTTAGAATATATACAACACTACTACAACATATGTCATAAATAGACAGCAGACGGAATATAATAAATGAATAGGACGAGGACTCCGTGTGTTGTGGATCGTAATATGGAATGCAGCTCAAAACAAAGTCTCCTCAACAGCTACGCCAACATGCCTGTGTGACCTCAAAATGTACCTGTCTTAGTGCCTGCACAATTAGTGCAGAAGAATAGTATGAGTACGTAAATCAATGCGTACCCCAGTAAGTATCTAGCTTAACCTAGAAAAAGTAGTGACGAGGAATCAACATCAACACTTAATAGTGGTCCAATAATATACATAAAAGTAGACTGGTTTGAAGCATATCAAGTAAAAGTAATAAAATAGATATATGTGCATAACACGATCTTCAATAGAAGAATAATTACGAGGTCCTCAAATACTGGATACTACCTCGAGTGGAATACATAATGATCAATATCTAATCAGATGTCAAATTCTCAAGTCAAGAAGACTCATAGGTACGCTGACTCCCGATCGAATATAATGCATGAGTCTGCCGAGGCGAACGACCCGATTCGATAAGAGTGTTTTATAAAACTGCCGGGCGGACGATCTGATCCCATAAGAGTGTTTTACATATTACTGCCGAGGCGAATGGTCCCATCCCATAAGAGTGTGTTACATAATACTGCCGAGGCGAACGGCTCGATCCCATAAGAGTACTGCTGAGGCATTCAGCCCGATCCCAAGAGTACTGTTGAGGCGTTCAACCTGATTCCATAAGAGTACTGCTGAGGCTTTCAGCCGATCCCATAAGAGTGGTGAAATTTTGACGGGTCACTCGCCCAACTCATGAATATATGTATGAATTATGAATTTCAAGAAAAACTTTCGAACAAATACATACATCACGGGAAAAATCCGTAAAAGAAAATATAGTTTTTGCGACTAATCAGGTGGCACGTCAAGGATCTAAAGTAGCAAGGTTCGATATTCTATGCAAGTCTAGTCTCAGGCTAAAATAATAACTAAAGCATATAAATAGGCAAGAATAACTCAAATAGTACAATTAAAATATGGTGTGAGTCTAAGTCTACCTGGACATAATCAAGAATCTAGCATACGCACGGACACTGATCACCTCATACGTGCGTAGCTCCAATAACACATATGACGTAACAATTATAGCACTTACGGGACAAATTCTCTCTTACAAGGTTAGACATGAGACTTACCTCGCTCCGAAATCCGATAACTGGCTCCAACGTCTCTCTGGCACCTCAAATCAATATCAAACGATCCGAAACTAGCCAAAGAACATGCAAATTAATCAAAACATACCAAAAGACTCATAATTTAATAATTAAAAACAAATTTCAACTCCATACAAAAAGTCAACAAAGTCAACCCCTGGGTCCGCGCGCCCGGATTCTAAAAAATCTCGAAGGTAAATACTATCCATAGCACCACGAGCTCAAATATATAATTTATTCCTAATTCCATATCCAATTTCGTGGTCAAAACTCCAAAATATCATTTCTAGGGTTTCTTCCAAAAAATCACAATTTCTACAAATTTTCATGTTCAAATCCATAATATAAATTATGTATTTTACTCACAACAAGTAGGAATCACTTACCTTGTGATTGATGACGAAAATGCCTATCCAAAATCGCCCCAAAATCGGCTCCGATGAGAGAAATAAGATAAAAATGAGTTAAGTCCTGATTTGTAATCTTATATACTGCTCAGTTGTCCTCAATCGCGATCGCAAAAGCTGCCACGCGATCGCGAAATCCAAACCAGCCTTGCCCAGAACTCCTTCTTCGCGAACGCGAGGTCCCACTTGCGATCGCGACCCTCAACATGACCAGCCTACGCGAACGCGTGCCCAGCTCCGCGAACGCAAAGGCCAAACCTTCTAGCCTCAGAAAAATACCTTTCGCAATCCCAAACTCCCCTACGCGATCGTGATGAGCAACGCTCCAAACCAGGCCACGCCACTAACACATCGCGTTCACGACCCTAACCATGAGAATGCGAAGATCAACCAGACCACCAAAACACGATCGAATGCCTTCCCGCGATCGTGAAGAATAAATTCTTCTCCAGCTCCAACAACCCTTCGCGATCACGATACCTCCTACGCGATCGCGATGCATATCCCTGAAATAGACAACAAGCAATTGTAAATCAAAGGGAATTGGTCTAAAACCATCCTGAAATATACCTGAAGTCCCGGGACCATGTCCAATCATACCAACAAGTCCCCATACTTTATCCAAACTCATCCAAAGGCTCAAAATGCCACAGATAACACCAAAACTACGAATCAGCGATAAAATCCTTCCTTTGACTTTCAAACCTTCAAACTTCACCGAACCCGTCCAAATCATACTTGGACATTCAGAATCACGACCAAACTTCACACACAAGTTTCAATCAATAAAATAAACCTATCCAGGGTCTCGGAGCACCGACCGAAGTCCGATAACACTAAATTTCATTCCAAGTCAAACTTAGCAAATTCGAAAACCTTAAAAATGCAAACTTTTGGTAATAAATGCCGAGTCACTCCCGGACCATCCGATACTCAATCCGAACATACGCCCAAGTCTGAAATCATTTTATGAACCTATAGGAACCTTCAAATTCCGATTCCGAGGTCGTTTACTCAAAAGTCAAACCTTGGTCAACTCTTTCAACTTAAAACTTCTGAATTGAGAATTTTTCGTCCAAATTAACTTCGAACTTCTCGAAAAAATAACTACACGTGCAAGTCATAATATATAAAGTGAAGTTACTCAAGGTCTCAAACCGTCGGACGACATGCTAGAGCTCGAAACGATCGGCCGGATCCTTTCCTAATGCAAGCAACCAAACGCTATATTATGTTACGTCGAATATTATGTTGGAATTAATTATTCCAATACGTTTAACAAAATGACCTTTAAGTAACTAAAATGTAAAATATAAAGTGGAAGCAAGCAGCGACAAGGGAGAAACAACCCAACTTTTTCTTTTTGGTTGCCATAACTTTGGTTTAAGGTTAGGTTTTTCCAATCCAGGTTAGAACATGGTGCCAGCCTACTTTTACATTGGAAATACAGATAGACCACCAAGAAAACTTTAGGCGGTGAATATAAACTCCAAGCCTATCCAACTAAGTATTTGATGCAATTACTTTTTCTTTTGTTCACACTGAATGAATTATTAATTACATATTTCCTCCGGTTCATAATAAATAATTTTTAGTTTTTGACACACTCTTTAAGAAAATACGAATTTTAAAAAAAAAAATGTATCCGTTAACTTATCTTAATTTAATTGTTACCTTCACATATTAAAATATGTAAATAAAGATAAATTTTGAAAAAATAAAATTAATTCCTTATTGATTATGCAAAAAATATTTATTTTAGATTAAAATAAAAAGTCAAAAAAATCACTTATATATGCACCGGACAGAATATCAAATTCTTTTTTGCTCAAGCTAAGAACACGGTTTCTACTTTCTTAGAGTCAAATGATTAACATGTTACTTGAGCCGCGTATCAATTTAATATCAGATACATAAATCATTGAGATGGAAAAGTTTGTAGGGAGTTTGTTCTACTCCCCCGGTCTCAAATTATCTATCATGATTATTTTATACACGCATTTTAAAAAAATTAATTAGGATAAAATTTTAACTACTTTATCTTTATTCATGTCTTAATGTTTAATTTTTCTTTTTTGATATTTGAATAAAGTTATCCATAATTGAGGTGTTTGTAGTCTTCAAGAATAATTTATTAAGGGTATAGGATAATTATTAGTAGTAAGGGTAAAAGACAAAAAAAATAACTAATTTCGTCTTGAACTTATAAAATATCAAATAATTTAAGACAATTATTTTTAATAATCACGATTGATAATATGAGACGGAGGGAGTAATTATCAACTCAAATGCTTCCTCAAGTTTAAGCTAGATCTATTTTCATCAATACTACATAAACTTGTGCATATATGATCCTTAAGATTAGGAAGAAAATAAAGTACAATTTTGATCTTTTAATTTTGTCAAGAGTAAGTATATTTGTGTAAATCTTGGAGTTTGGTTGTCTAGTAACATATTCACATTTTATTACCAAATTTTGTCAAGAGTAAGTATATTTGGTCTCATTCAAATATTTAATAGACTCTATTTGTTAAATTTAATAAAAATTGTTTTTAAAAAAAAATCAAAAACTTCACTAGACAAAATATATCCAAAGAAAAAAAAAAAAAAGCAAAAGCTACACTTCTCTAGATAAAAGAAATAAATAAAAAATAGTAAAAACTGTAAAAAACTTCATGTCCAATTATGAAATTTCATTAGATCCTTTTTTTTTAACCATTCGATCTAACAGCTAGAATGGAAAGATATTTTATGAAAATTAGAAGTGCATATTCGTGGCAAACCAAAACTACTTATAAGGATACAATTACTTTAAATTCGGAAAAGGGTCAAAACTGCCTCTAAACTATTAAAATTAATATAATTATACCTTTGTATCCACCTATTTTATAAAATTTATCCTCACCATTTTATTTCGGCTCAAAACTACCCTTAGGACTAACAATCCTATTTGGTTAAAAAAAAAACTTTAATTAGTTTCCACGTATCATCGTCCCATTAACCTAACTTAAAATCCACCCAAATTAAAATAAACTCACCCGCATCGAAAACCCATATCCAAAAAACTAAACTTTTCTCTGCTCTTCTCCTTCTCCAAGCGTTATCTTCTTCTCTAAAAAATGCACCACCTTAT
>MCJB01026442.1:41380-68880 GCA_002018475.1 Nicotiana obtusifolia
GGGGGGGGGGGGGGAGGGGGAGTAAAACAATGTTTTTGCAAATATGTAAAGTACTTGGCCAAGAATAAGTAGGAAATCCGTGAAAATTGAAGCGCGATCCCATACTTTTTGACTAAGTAAAAGAGAAATTTTGCGTTGTAATCTCTTATTTTGTTCTTTTGTTTTGTTTTGTTTTTGGGTTCAAAGATTGTTTTGTAGAGCTGAACAGCTTGTAATTCTAAAACATTTTCAAACCTAAGGTAGAAATTGCTGTTAATCAGAAATCTGTTCTACTATTGAGCTAAGAACAACAGAATCCAATTCACCCTTTATAACAACTATTTTTTTGCGTTTGCCCCACAACCTTGTTTTAGGGAAGAGAGGGCTAGTCCAATTTCAACTCAAACATAGCCAAGTGTCCCTTTGTTTTGAACGGATATATGGGCATCATCTTCTCCTGTCCATGTATTAACTTCCGATTTTACACAGATAAAAAAGGTGCTTTCTTTCTTTGATTTCTATGAAGAAAACATCAATTTCCTACAAAGAGAGATATGCATCTTGCAGAAAATGGGAAAGCTTCCCGCGCTTCTCCTTTAATTAGCCCTATGTGGCGCACATTTAGATTAGTCAAGCCAGTGAAAACCCGATACCAACAAATAAAAAATGACAACAGGAAAATGCTTGAGTTCATGATCTCCGCCAAGCCATACACTAAGAGAGGTATTCCTTTTATTTTCCTTCTTCAAAATTTAGAGGCTTTTCTATGTATGTTTGCATGTATATGCTTGTGCGTGTAAATGCATACATAAACACACACATACACACTATACATATCCATACACACAGACACATGTTTGTATGCTTGCATTTATATATATATATATAGGTTTCTTCAATAACCACAAAGTGCTTCTATAATCATTGCTTTGGCTTTCCTATGTTTGTTGATCTTTGTCGCTAATGCCCATGCCAAAATAACAAATGCACAAACAGACAAAGAATACAGATAAATAAGCAAAATATTCATATGATGTAAAATCATTCATCTGATACAGAATTACAATGCTTAAATAATCACAAATTGGATGCAACTCAGGAAAGATCAGAAAACAATTACAATGCCTTTTTTTACAATTACTCAGCAGACTTGGTATATTCAACCTAAAATGGCCTTAAAAGAATCAAGAATGAAACCATCCCCATAAACTTGCTATAAAAAAATCGCAGAAATGAGAGGGGGGCAGTGTATATAATATATACCTAGGTGCTAGGACAACGAGCATTCTAGCAGCTATGTACAGAAATTAATGGCTGGATAATATGTAGCTACTATGGTAAGGAAATGAAACCACCAAAAAGAAAAAAATAGAAATCAGGTAATAGTATCGTTTTGGTTTCCATGAGCAGTTGATTGGTGCTCATGTCTGTGCTCCTCCAGACCTTTAGACTTAGCATCTTCATTACTACCAGCTATGCCACCACGTACGGAAAGATTTGAAGGTCGTTGGGAGCACCAATTTTCCGGAACACTTAGGAAATGTGTGTCGATAAACTTTCTAAATCTCTTTTTATACTCCCTTGGGGAGATGACAGTAGGAAGCTGATTCTTCGGAACCACAAGCGAGGATTTGACCCAATTCTCAAGTTGTTTGTCCCACGTATACTGCCTGAGATAGTCAATGATGCCGCAAACAAGTTCGCGGCGCTCAGTATCCACTCCAACAAGTAAAGAATAGTCCATCACATTGACTGACTGTTATTCAGAAAATGATACCAGTTTAGAAGCTAAACCATAGAAATGCAAGAACACATTGTTTATCATAAGCAGAAATCACATGCCTTTTAGCACAATTATGATTTGGTAAATATGAGCTACAGGTAATTTATGAGTACGATGTCATGCAAAACTTACATTGAGGAAGCCACAGTCATTCCATACGGCTCGTTGCAAATTCCTCTTTGATCTCGTTCCAACATATAAAGGAGAGATGTTCATGTCATTCACAAAATTTTGGTCCAAAAGAACATCTCCTGCAGTATCGCCAGCTGAATTAAATCGAGCATGCAGAGCTCCTTTTAGATCATATTGCCTAGTAATATTTCTTCCAAATGAAAGGTTCTCCATCACAATGACATCATGTCTTGTCTCTTTCCCACTTTTTGTTGGCCTTACAATGACCTGCAAAATACAAAAACTGAGACAAAAATCCAACAGGAGCATGTGTACTGTGCTGGCAAGTAGAAAATCAGCTCTGTTCTAATAGCCAGAAAATCAAGTTTATAGCTGATTAACAAACCTGATAAATGCCAAGAACTTTTGCAAGGCAGGTTTGATTGCCCTTCTCGTAGCACTGTTCCATGTACTCAAAATAACTACGACCAAACTTCAAGAAAGAGTCAAATTCTGCTCTCAAGATTTCTTTGATGATAAACCGGTCATCGAGAGTTTTGGCAAACAAGGATTTACTTTTTCCACCTTTCGCATCCCACTTCCTACACCTACTTAGAGAAGCAATATAATCAACTTCAGATGGGCAACATCGACCTCGCAAACGAGAAAAATGGCTAGCATAGAGACATATAACTGAGTATTTACGCTTCCCAGGCAATTTTCCCGAACCAAAGGAGATTTCAGGATGAACAGCAGCAGAATTTAACATATCTAACCCATCTAAACTAGATGAGCGTGTTTGTTCTGAAACTTGGGAAGACTGAATCCCCTCTAAATCAAAAGAACTAGTTGAGGAGAAATGAGGAGAAGTCAGTGAGAATAATCGCATTAAGCTTTTCGAGCTCTCATATGCATTACCATCCATTCCTCCATCTTTCCTTCCATCATCTCCAAGATCTTCACACACAATTGGCAAATCCTTCAGCCTTGCTAAAGCACAAGCGATGATGCTTGAAACTTCATCTTCATAATCAGACAAAACGTACTTCTCACATCCAATGGGAATGTGCAACTTTGCACCCTCATCAATAACAAGTTTGTACGCTGTAGTTTCTACCGCATGGGTTGTGATGGATCCTAATTTTGGCGGGTAACCTCTCTGCAGATCCTTCATGTATTCACGCCGAATTTCAGGGAATGGAGCCCACCATCCTTTATCATTCTCAATATTGTCAAATTGAGGATCCATAGAATCTCTGCCAGTCCCCACATCAACACTAGAAAGACGTAGTTTTTCCGGCTGCAGAAGAGTGGGTGAAGGAAGATTCGATTGTAGATTATTTTCGTCACCAGAATGTGAACAATTAGATTTCACTGCAGGATCCTCGATGGATAATCCATTTGCAGCTATTTTTGCTGCAGTAGATAACTCAGTAACTTCACCAAAAGCAGATGAAATTGATGATGCGCTTTCTTCTCTAAATCCACTAAGATTAGCATCAATAGGAATTTCTGCAATGAGAGAACCATTTGCTTCGGCAGATACCAGGTTCAATTTCAGATCACAATTATGGTTCAAAAATTCACAACTTTCTTCAATGGTTTCTGTCCCATTGTTTTCCTCTGCAGAAGAATCCTCAGTAAACTCAATATTCAGATCATGAGAATCGTCCAAAGTTATGTCACCTCTTCCCAGATTAGCTACTGCCTCATTAGTATCTCCTTCAACACTGCACTTTACTTGTTGCTCTTTGTGGCTAATAGGTTCAATATCTGGCACTGTGGATTGCTTCGGGTTAATGCCTTTGGGATCACCATCCGTATAATAAGAAGATAGCAATGAATGAAGACGGCGATCCCACACACACGCCTCAAGCAGAAGATCCAGTCGTCTTCTGTTCAAGCTTAGAAATTTATAAACCACAACATCCTGACTCCCATTCTTAACTACATTTTGTATGTCAACCTGAAATTGAATCCATATATGAGAAAAAGAAAAATAAGTTTCTGAAATTGAAACTTAGAGACTCAATTATGATGGATAAATCCACCATGGTTGATCAAATTAAATCCTAGAACAGCAGCAAAAGGGAACAAACCACTATGGCAATGCCTCAATCCAACGTCGTTCATCAAATGAAATAAGTAAAATCCTAGAAGGTAGCAGAAAGGATCTAACCTCAAACTGAGATCTCTCTTCCTTCAACATGTTTTCAATTTCAGAAAAATCCTTAATTGATCCTTGAAGATTTAGCACTGTTCCAAGACGAGACTCTACTGCCTTCAGAGCTTTTTCTACATCAAGAAACATCATAATCCCTTTCATGTGCACCTAGTTGAAGAAAGAAAAGAAATCCTATGTCAATTTAAACAATACCACATGCAGATTCCACGTTCAGCCAAATATACAAAAGCATGGGTACATAAAAACAGGATCCCACAATTGTAAGAGCACATACATCATCAAAGTCCTGCTTAAGAAATTCTCCTTTAACAGAACTGCTAAATTCCAGCTCCTTGGGAGGAAGAAACACGGAATAAGTAGTTACAGTAGAGTACTTGAACATAGCAACCATTCGCCCTAACCTGCACATGTTTACAGATGACATGAATATCTTCAGAGAGGACAGATGAAATACGAGAAAAATCCTCTCATGAATCAACATTGCTATTTATCTCATAAGAAACAGATCTGACGATCAATACGAAAAATAATGATGTCAGATCAAAGGGAGGGGGGGGGGGGGTTAAAAATAGAAGCTTCTGATGGATAAATAGCCACTGGATACAAATGTATAAATATAACAAACTACTACTTCACTAAGAAAGGAAAATGGAACTATGTTAAGTAGTCATACCCAAAGAAGTAGAGGAAATCCTTATCAAAGGAGTGACCACAGGGAGACAGTCTACTAAAGAAAGAGGAATTTGAGAAACTGAGCTCCAAAAACTTTCCAAAAGAAAAACCACGTGAGCAAGTGGATATTAACACTCTTTTTGTGGATAATGAGCTTCCACTCTGGGATTTGCATTTACAGCAACGACTCCATATCCAGAGTTTCCCTTCACGTTCACCTCGCAGACCCTTGTCCATGGGAAGATGCCGAACTTGAATGGTTAGGAGCTTGTTGTGATGCGCATAATGAAAAATGTGAGCTTCAGGGGATTCACCACAGGTCTTGCACTGCTTCTGCAGAAAAAAGAGCTTCTTTGTGAACAATAAAAGCAAATGTTGCCAGCTCGAGAAAATAAATAATTAATGCAATCCCTTTCAGCGATATTCCATTAGATAGATTTGGATTATTAAAGCCACCTCAAATGATGAGAATTAGATTTGGATTATTAAAGCCACCTCAAATGATGAGAATTTAACTGAAAGGACCTTAATGCAAAGAAAGAGTTTGAAGAGGAGAAAAGTTGAGTTATATGCACCTGATTTAGCAAATTATCCTGCAAAAACTTTTCGAGGGGAATATCAAAATCTCGATAGAACTTAATCCGAGAAAAACGACTATGCTCACACATAGTCCCTCTTGAAGCATTCCGGCGGGACATCAGAACCAAAATACTCTCAGAATCCAATGACGATGCCATGTCATCTTTCCTATGTTCTTGGTCTTCAAGCTTTTCACCAGATACTTGTGATTCCAAATATTCTTCCAGTGGCACAAGTGGAGTATGATATTGCTCCTTTTCAGGTGCATTCACCTCATTAGAACTCGGTTTTTGTTCTGCATCATTATGATTAATCAAATCAGGCACATTCGAAACTTGAACATCAGCTTGGCCCTGATCATCTGTCATGGCTCCATCGAAACTAAGATATGGGGACATGGATTGACGAGAGGTGGAGAAGAGAGGAAATTTATCCCCCACAATCCTTCTGACGGAGGACGAGATAGATGATAATCCAGATAGAACGACTGGGTTGTATGGCTCATATGGTAGAGATTTGCTTTCTGTGTCTAACTTATGATTTATTTCTTCATGGAAGCCACTGGATATTGGAATATCAACTGCAGAGGATGAACTGGTTTCACCGACATGCTCCTCAGCATTAGATATAATTCCTTGTCCATCAGTAACCGATGGTGTTTCATTACCAAGTGTTAGATTCACCTCCTGGCTAAGAGGAAGAGTTGAGAACATTGCTTTTTGATCCAGGAGGAAAGAAGTCTCTAGGATTAAATTGTACGCCACGACAATCGCATCATCTTTGACTACACGTTTAATCTTCTTCAATTCAACACTGTTAGATCCCATTAACAAAATCTGCCCAAAAAGTTAACATTCAGAGGACAACAACTAAATGCTCCGGATGTAGCAGACAAAGGATAAGGGAACACTGAGTAGACAATCCATGCGACCTGAATAGGCTAATTCAGCAGCATTTTGTCAATTGCTCATGGAGTCAAATTACCATTAATATTGATATTCTTTTTGGTTAGTCATCCGGGCAGTACCAGATATGGTAACTCCATAGTTAATAGCAAAACCAGTTAGCTAAGACAATAAACTTAACAAGTTATGTTATAATTTCAAAATCTTCTGAAAACTCGTAAATTAAGAAATAGTTTTAAGTTTTACTCAGCAAGACAAAAAGGAAAGGGAAGCATCAGTCAAAATCTGGCATCAAATAGGAACTCCCGAGTATAACAGCTCCGACAATTCTTGAGTGTGTATGTGCACGAACAATGTTACTACAAAGAGAGACAACGATGTGCCAAACCGTCTTTAATTTTTCAAGGAGTCATAACACCAGAGTGAAATTCAGAATGCTTATTTATCAATGCATAACCACCTCCTTCAAAATGCAATCCGATCTTATAAAAGAAATCTATTTCAAAACAATTGACTATAACTAATTATCCAATTACACAATCTTATTATGATACACCAATTATTTCGGTTACACAAACTCATTGCCACCTTGTATATGCCATGTCATCAGTCTTTTTCTTTTTGATAAGTTATGCCATGTCATCAATCTTAAGAAAGATGTAACAAGGAATTTGACAATATGGCTAATGAGCACAACGAAGTGAAGATTTGTAAAGTTCACAATGCAATATTCTGTACTTTTTGTAGCGCACTGGAGAAAGATGCATCTCCTTCCAACTTATATTCAGAACAAGCTAACAGATAAATGCATGATCCCACTATCAGTAACACATTAGAAATCATCAATCAAAACAAAACAGAAAATAAGCACACTCACTGTACATCCCAGACGAGTAGGACACCCCTGAATAAACATCAATGTTTTGCTAGGCTTTTTCCCAGCATCACTGGAAGTAGAATGTTCTTCTACAAACTTTTCAAAATGAAAGGAATCACACTGCATGAGCTTTCGGCCAATCAATACATCAGCAGATAATGAACCTGTGCAACGAGCAACTTTCTCCAAGCGATGTTGTTTCATATCAAAGACTAAAGTTAATCCTTTCTTCAAAATAGACTCCTGTATGCTACGAGAAACAGCATTCTCCACTAAAACCACATTCGGTTGGTACCTTTCCATCATATCGAGGATAGATTTCTCACTATCTATCTCCTGGTATCATAAATAAACAAAAAAGGACAATCACTAACCAAAGAATATGCTCATTTTGGTGATTTGACACATCGCAGAATTGTTGCTTACCTGTTGCATGGACTCAAATGATGACAACTCACTTGAGGAGAGCCCTAGTGCACCCTGGATCAAAAGCAACCTAGGTTTGTCGTACTTTGTTGGCATGTGCTTGTGTGCAGCATGTTTTTTAAAGACCAGGCCCCTGACAAACCGACTACAAAAAACAAATCCGTTAAGCCTGGAGAATTTGGTGATCCCTCCATCCCAAAGTCTTAGTTTGAATAAGCACTTATCATTATAAATTTTACAATCATACTGCATGTTACAGTGAGTGGACCCCATACGAGTTTCCTATATGTATAGAAGCTTGAGTGTCTTGCATAGAAAACCATGCCTTTTTGTAAGGTTTTTCAATTTTTGGTCATCTTTTTGAAAACCCTTTTGAAGTCTAATTGTTCAGATGCCGTTGTACCTCCGTTTTCAAAATTCCAAAGACAGTCAATTTTTTGGAAGAAGTGCGATAATGGACATTAATGAAAGCATGGCAGAGGAAACCGAATGAAAAGGAGAATTGATGAATGAACACTGCCTAATATCTAATTTTCCTTAGATTTGAATGAATGAGGAATGGAGTAAGTATAACATAGATAAGGGAATGGTGGCTAGAGTGATACCTTTGGCTGGGAGAACCAGTTGAAATGCATTTTATCTTCACATATTCTAAAGGATTCATCTTTCCTACTGTAGCATCAGGCTTCACAAATGAAGCAGCCTCCCATGACAAGGAAGTGATTATATCAACCCAGTTATCACCTTCTTTCCCTGAAGTGGCGACACCAACAGATTTAAGAAGGTCACTAACAAGGGCCTTAAGCTTCCCATTCATTACTTCTTGCAATGCCTTTCGCCTTTCCTCTTTAAACTTATAACTACCAAAACCTTCTTCACCGAAGCTGATTAAAGATGCTGGCCTGCCCCAATTCCGACCATCACCACATTCATCATCGTCGTCGTCATAATTAGCCACACTGCCCTCAATATCATCATCATCATCTTCTGGTTGTGGGGGCAGCCAGAACTGGGCATCAAATTCATCATCACAAGAGGTTCCAGCTTCGTCGTCATCATATCTTTCCCTTCTACTATCCTTGGGTTCCTCGGAATTACCAGTTCTCGGTAGTTCTACATCCCTTCCTATGCATGTAGCAGAACTAGAATCTTCTTGACTGCTGTCTGTACTACATGCATCTACATAAACCCTGATAAAAAGCCAAAAGGGGAATCAAGTCAAAATAAGTAGGCTCATTCATTATTCAAACCAGAAAAATCAGCCTCTCTACTTAACCTCCACCTAAGAAAAACAATAACATACTAATTACAACTAACCTCCCATCTGTGTTTTCATCAACTGAAAATTCACCTGAATGGTCACAAAATAAGGAATCAGCTTAAAGTGTATCATAAATGTAACTAATATGTCAAAGTATGAGATAAAGAAAGGAGAGCCTACTGCAACATGAGCCATAGCTGTTTATGCTTTGTAATGAAGCAGCTGGATTGATCATCAGACTTGCATTCTCTTGTGTTCCGCTGCAAAATTGGCACAATTGTTCAGAATCCCTGCAAAATTTTAAGGAATTTCCACTTTCCAGTTTCTCCATGCTTCTACCCGGCTTTGTTTATTGAGCACCACAGTATTGACACAAATTTTATTGGATGCCAGGAATATCTTAGACCTACAAACTTACCACAGCCAAGTCAATAATGTGAAGTGAACAACTTAAACAAACAAAAACAGTGTCATCCTCTCAACAAAAAAATAGTTATATGAGGCGGCAACCTAATCTTTCATATGAAGACGACCAAGTCTATGAGAACGCTTATTGACTTCATATTAGCATTATTAGGCCATCACCACGTATAAGTTCTATAAGAAGCTCTCTCTATAAACTTTCTCATTGGCTAGTTCCCAAGAAAAGCCCACGTTTATATGTCATAGTTTTTGAAGTATAGAATATAAACAAACTGAAGGAGGATATATGGGTGTTATAAAATGATAGCAAGTATATGACAGGCTTCCTGTATATTCCAGATTCCACCATGCGTATCCCGCCACCTACAAAAGCTCTACCCACCTCCTCATTAGTCCAGTCACATATCACCCTTTACTACACTCCCTTCTGAACCCTATTACCACTATCACTTTTGCCATGTGTGTTCTCTTGTCATGGAGTTGTATTAGAAAAATAAAAAAAGTTTACTCACAAGTCGTTACACATGCTTGGAATTGGAATCATTCTTTCCAGTTGTCCAATTGCCAAGTATTGAACTACTTTCAAGATAAATCACAATAATTTTGAACTTATGATGATCAATGCACCCATTATCATTTATCTTTTTGACTCTTTGCTTTTATGGAGTCATTCCAAAACATCCCAACTTTTCTAAATGGAGGTGGTACTTTATAGTTTTCGATAGCAAAACCGGCATTGCAACAAACAGCTTGTGAAAATGAAGATATAGGACAGACGGGTACTTGAGAGGCTTATATTCAATTGCTAAATAGGCATTGCAGTAAACAGCTTATGAAATGCAATTGCTGAATTCCAGAACACTAAATGTGGAAATGTAAAACTGTTTACGGGAAATTATAAAGAAATAGAATTGTTGTCCAAACCAAAGACAATCAGCAGTTTAAGTTGTCCTAAGAACAAACACCATTAAGGAAAAAGTATACACTCACAACTGTTAAAACAATGATATAAATATGATAGAACCGACAGAAAACAAAACATTATAGCATGACAGTTCAGTGGTTTCAGTATAACAATGACTAGCCACAAACAGGGATGTAATCTTGAATCATTATATTAAGAAAAATATAAAGAGGATAACAGTTACTATTATTCTCTCTTTTTTGGTATATAAGTAGGATAACAGTTGCTACAGTTATTTCTAGCTTTAGGCACAAACCTATATACCAATTACCATGAATTAAAGAGCAGGAAGCAAATCGGGATTTCCCATCCAAACTCATGATTTGGCCCTCAAAAACAAAAGAGAAAAAACCATTTGCACGTATAGACAATAAATTTGCGTCGAGAAAATAAAATCAAAACCGAAAATATTGTAACAATCGTAGTATTTGATTTCAAATAATATGAGTGCACAATCTCTATGAATGCTCTGATTCTTGATCTTGAATCTATATTTGTTGCCACGAGCGATGATCTTGAATTCAACTAGCACGAACTTTGATTTGAACTCGTACTCCTTGGATCTTGATTGATCTTCGTTCTTGAGTTTGAACTTAGGGTATGAAGATCCTTATTTATTAGTAACAAACTTTTTCCGACCAATCAAATTGAAGTGTGAAAAGGCCGCATTTGATTGGCCAGAACATGTCACTTGCACACGTGGCGCGATTTCATTGGCTATTTAATTTGACTTGGCATGCCTTGTCATTTTGACACATGGCATGATCCTATTGGTTTTTTTTTTCGTTTGACTTGGCGTGCCACGTCATTTGACACGTGGCACCAAACTGGGGCTCTAGGAAGATGGCATCTTGGGCTTAACGAAGTGGGCTCATTACTTGTAGCCCAATGAACTTGGACAGAATTTATTAAGTCCATCTATATCGGATTTATATAATTAATTCAATTATATTAGCCCAATAAGTTTATTTGGACTAATACATCTTGAATTTAAAAAATAATCCAAATTAATTTATGAATTTAATTCCGCTAATTTTTATATGCATACACCACGTTACAAGAAAAACAAATATTTCTTTATGATAATAAGGACCACCAAAGTGGTTATGGTGGGATGGATAATCTGGGGTTAAAATCCTGGAATGGAAAAGAACCGAATAGGCAGCGCTTACAAAAGATTAAGATAAAAAGGACAGGAAATAACACAGATTAAATAATAGCCGCCAATGAAAATCTAGAAAACTTAAAGCTGTCCAAGATTTTCAAATATCAACACTTCTTCATGAATCACAAATTAACAGAATCAGTTTGTCAGTAAAGAAGAAAAAGAAAAAGAGAATTCTTCTTATATTCATTAAGAAGCTTGCCTCGAACTTATATACTGTAAATTCTCTAAGAACTTACATATGAAACAATTCAGAGAGCGGAAAGAAGTCATGAACCAAATCGCAATGCCGTAAACAAAACCAAAAAAAAAAAAAAGATTAATTCACAAAGACGAAAAGAGAATTGGTAGTAACCCCAATTCCAGTCTGAATAAAATGAAAAAAATCCGTATCATAGATCATAATCAAAGAAAATAACAAGATCATGGACTTTAAAAAAACAATAAATATTAACAATCAGCAAAACAGAAAGCTAAAAAAGAGAAAAAAGACTTCAACTTAACAGTGACTTACAGTTAAAAGAACCAAATTGACATGTATATGGTGCCCCTCCAAATCAACCCTTTAGCGAAAGATCTTTACTACCCAGTTAATACTTCCCAATTGGGTATCCAAAAAATGGAAAATCTTGGAAAAATTAAAAAAAATTTAGGAGAGGAAGAGAGAACATTTGATTTAACTTTTAAGGAAGAGAAGAATGAAGAAGTTTGGACAACAATCTTTTTGGTCCTAAGTGGGACCCACTCTTGTTTACTGCTTTTCAATTTCTTTGGCTTCCTTGAATGGCAAATTTATGTAGGCCCAGGTTAAATACCAAATACTTTTTGAATGAGAAAAGTTAAAATTATAATTGTACTCCTAGTTGTTATTTAGTTCAAAATTTCAAAAATTCAAGAGGCAAAAAGATGAATATACGAAAAAAATACAGTGCATACACCTCTGTATTCATTTAAACTTTCTTGAAAAAATACAAAAAAGATCTTTCTTTTTCACACTTGTTTGTGACTGGTTACATGTGGATATACGAATGGATTTGATTGGCTTCTAGCAGATTTTATTAAAATTATTGGCTTCTTTTGCCTTTATTGTCATTGTACCCATTAATTCTTTTGGTCTTTTGACCCTAAACTCTTTATTTTTGCATTATTTGTTTTCTTTCTCTTTTTATAACCAACAAATTTCTAAGCATAAGTAGTGATCGGCGAACCAAATTCGATGAATAATAGTCTGTCCTTTATATTCGAAGGGTTCAAAACCACTTTATTGTCATTGTATCTCATAATTATTTTTATCTAACCAACTTTACATATTTTTCGTTTTTTGTGTTTTGTTTTCTTGTTGTGTTTTTGGTTACAGCATCTAATTTGTTTGTACTCATACTAGTTTGGTATACGTGCGTTGCATGCGTGTATAGTGTCTATCAATTAAAAAATATTTACATTGACATTATAAAATGCATTATATGTTTAAAAGATAACAATAATTTTTCTCATAGTAATTGTATTAAATATCTTCTGAATATGCATAGATGATGAATTTAGTTAAATTAATTGTATACTATTTTGTTTATACATATCTTATAATATGATTTACAAATATGTTAAATTGTATCTCACTTGATATCTCTTTATGAATACATTTTGGTTTCTACTATTTCATCCTTATTTATTAGAGTTTGCATTTAACCAATTTAGTTCTTAATAATATAATTACTTTTATGTTAATTCTAATTTCTTTTATCGCCAATGGTCTTTTTCTGAAATTTATGTACTTTAAGATAACTTGAAAAATACTTTTACATATATAAGGAATAAAATTGGATTATTTTTGTAGTTAGTTAATTCAAATCCAAAATAAAAGGTCAATTCAAATACTTAATTATTTTATTCAATCACTAATGGAAATAATTTATTTTATGATGATTTAAATTATTAATATTAGCTCATAGCATAAAATATTATAACTATATTTTATCCAATTGTTTTTGTCAAATGATAAAAAAAAAAATTAAATTTTTGCACTTTATGTTTAAAGTAGCGTTAGTAAATGGTTTTTATCAATCACTTTCTCTCTTTCTCTTGATATTATTAAATATTTTCATAATTATTTTTTTAATAACATTTTAATATCTTTAATATTTATCTCTAAGAAAATTATTGATCGAAATCAAATTAATAGCCAATTGACCAATCTCACATAGAATATTCATTGCATTTGTGGGTTAAATACTGATTTGAACAAAAGACAAAGCAAACTACTTCCTCTTTATATAATTTTTTTCTTTATTTTATTTTGTTTACATCATAATCGTTCACCTAAAATTTAGCATGATTATACAATTTCTTTTGAGCTAAAAAAGTTTAATTGTATAAAATTCATATATAAGATAAAACATATAAATATTTGGTATTATTTAATTATACTTTAATTTTAAATTCATATAAGATAAAATTTTAATAATTTTAAAGTCCTAATATAAAGACCCCTTACTTAATTCAAATAAGAAAATTTATAATAAGTAAAAAATCCTATTTAATTTCAAACTCCTAAATATTAGCTAGAAAAATAATCAAATAATTATTTTGTCTAGTGTAAACTCTATTTTAAACGGCACGCGTGTACCGTATATCACCAAGTATAAGATTTTAAAAATTTATATAAATGTATACTTAGTGTACAATTGTTAAGCATCATTTTGAAAGTATTTCTAAAATTTGATGTTGAGTTAAAAAATATAATTATAATATTGAAATAATTTATATATGATTATAGTATTTATATTATTACAATATGTCTTTACAGTTCACTATAAATTTATATAGAATGATAGTTTGATTAAAGGGATTAGACATACTATTGTATACTTATAGAATCAGACATAATTTTCGCAAAAGATCTTTCTCTATTTTTTTTTTAGTTATGATAATCAAAATATACTTAATTGCTTGATTTTAATCCTATGGCCGATAATAAACGTATAATAAAGAATAGGAAAAAATAGATGACGGCCAACCGACATTATCCAGTTTATATAAGCTTTTACTTAGTCTTTCTCTTTTACTAAGATAATTAATTATATAAAATTAATTGGTTGATTAGAATTCTATGATAAAAAATAATTCAAATAAAGAGAGATGTAGTCTTCAAAATTTTTATTTAATTCTAAAGTTCTAAACATTTATTCTAACGAATTATATGAAAATAATAATCTAAATAAAGAGAGATTTAATCTTCAAAATATTAGTTAATGTCAAAGTTCTAAATCTATATTATTTTAAAAGCATGAAGGCTCTTAGGGAAATATCGTTCGCCTATTTTACCCCTTTAAAAATAGAGTGTACACTAGATAAAATAGTCATTTAATTAATTTTTTAATATGTAGGAATATGCATTTAAATATTTTTCTAATAATTAGGACTTTGATTTTTTAACATTATCATTTAATTATTTTTCTAAAATTTAGTAATTTGAAATCAACTACAATTTTAGTACTTATTAAATCTTTCCTTATTTGAATTAGAATTATTTTTCTTTAATTATATTTGATCCTTTCCTTGTGTGTATCAACGTACAACCTCAATTTGAGATATGATTGTCACTATAAATTTGTAAATCAATTTTTTATTTAAATGAAGGGTTTACCACATAAAAATAATTTGTTTCCCCTAAGACTCTTCATGTTGTGTATATTTGAAAAGTAGTTAACGTAAAACATAAATATGATAAAGAAACTTAAAAATGCAAATCTTAGATGTTTTGAAGTGCATTATGACATTTATAATTACCTCCACGACCATCAAGCAAAGTTAATAACCATTTATATATTATAGAACAATACAATTGAATATTTAGCTTAGGGACATGGTTTACGGCAGTTTAAAGCAATTTTATTTTATTTTTTTGAAAAATATAATTTTTATTTTTCAAAGCAATTTTCTTTTCTTTTGTAATTTTGTAAATATTTAAAACTTTGAAATCAACTAAAAATTTGGTTATTAACTTTTTACTTGTTTGAATCTTGCAAGACTCCTAATATTTAGGAATTTAAATGGAGTAAGATTTTAATTATTTTTTTTCCTTATTTGAATTGTGTAAAGCAACTATATAAAGTATAATTTTCCCAAGGATAATCTCATAATGAACAAATTTCTCAAAGGAGGATTCTAGGTTTTGTGCTCGTATATTTTTCTATTCTATTAGCTTTACACGAATTTACAAAGCTTCTTCGTGCTTCTTTTGCAGACATCTCCTTTGATTGTGGACATTGCAATTTGAAGTATGTTTAGTTAAGTATTTGGTAATCAGAAAGATTTAAAAAAGCACGTTGATTTTAATTAGAGGTTTTATCATGATGAATGAATCCGTTTTGATTTCAATAATTTATTATCTTATTTTAACATTTGTAAGTTTTATCTCCTTCTTAATATTTCATATTTGAATTCACCATATACCACGATATAAAGTATTATGGTCATATCTCAAAGATTTTTGCAAAGTGCAAACTACATTGATCTCTCCCCAAGTATCAAGGTACCATATCTACAAGTAGTTAACATAATAAACTTAATAGTATTTGTTTGGTATTCCATTTGTAATCAAAAACTTATTTTCATTGATCCTTCCATGCTCTTAGATTACATATTTTTATTTGTTAACAAGAGATATATTTTTTTAATGTGACTTAATTTTTCTTGAGTACTTTTTGCTCTTCTATTTTGATTGCTTATATTTTTGTTTGTTTTCTTGACGTGGTTTGGTATTTAGTGGCCGAGTCACACTCAAATGAATGAATATTTTGGAAAATTAAAGTGCAAATAGGGAAAAATATTTCTTTCATATATACAAACTTTTGATTTTCATCTACTTTACATTACTACATTTCAGCCATACAGCGATCCTGATCTATTTGAAAATTGCAAGAATTGATATATCCATATATCATATTTCTGCAGGCATAAGAGTTTTTTCCTTTATGTTCGTGGAAATCACATGTTATACTATATTCCAATAAATAGATATCTTGTGTTATGATACAAGTCCACATTTTCAAAAAACAAATGGATGAGATTGGGTCCCAGCAAATCTAAATAATCTTATTTTTTTGAACATGAAGAAATAAAGAAGTCATTGCAATTGCCGGAAAGACTAGGCCTACTAAGGGCACAAAAATAGATGGAAGGTTCAAATTTGTCATAGAAGGGTACCTCGATTTACTATTTCTATCTGTTGTTATGTTATTATATAAATAAAGATATCTTGTAATAATTATAATTAAATTAAGAATTTGAATTCTAATTACTAATTAATAATTAGACATTAGATAATATTTATTATTAATAGAATTTGAAGAATTTAAAATTCTTAGTATAGATCTAAGTATTTATATATCCAAAATCTATCTGAGTAGGTATAATAAGTGCAAAGAATGTAGAACTGTAGAACTAAATAAATAGACTTATTCATCTCCTACATGAGAAAGATATGTATCATAATAAACTTTATTATTTTTCTTCATTTCTTTGTCTTTTGTTCTTGTCTTCTAATTTTCTAAAAATAGATAAAGAGTTTCTTACAGATTATCGAAAGATTTGTTCGAATTCGACCCAACATGAATTTTTAGCTAAAATAGTTTTTCGACAGATAGAGAAAGATACAAAACTCTATTATCTATATTTGAATATCAAATTATATACCTAAGACAAGAAGAAGAAATACATTTTATTTTCCTAATTTCACGAAAAGAAGAACTCACTCTTGTTGATAAAGGCTTCTTGATTCGTAATCAGGAATATAGGTCGAAAAAAGAGCTGCCCTCAACTTTAGTGTTGATTCTTTATACAATTAGATCTTCTATCACCAATGAAAGCGCCATTATTATCTTATTTACTTTGATTCCGACAAACTAAGTACTTTTTTGCTACAAACACAAATAAACTAATTGAACTTAGTGCTCTACTTGATTTTTCTTGACTTTTGATTCAAAGGAAAAAAGTGTGGAACTTAAATAACTCACTCAAAACGCTTTTTAAACGATTACGTGGTACAATTAGGTCGAATAAACCCCTCTAGAATAAGTATTCAGCTACTTGTGAATCTTCAGGTACTGTTTTATTCAATGTTTGTTCAATTACTCTTTTACCTGCAAACGCAATGTAGGCATTGGGTTCGGCAATAATGATGTCCCTTGACATACCAAAGCTAGCTGTCACTCCACCAGTTGTCGGAGATGTAAGGATTGATACATAAAATAACTTTTTATTTAATTGATAATCATATAAAACATACGATATTTTAGCCATTTGCATCAAGCTCAAACCTTTTTCCTACATGCGCGGCCCCCCAGAAGCACACACTATAATAAGGGTAAAATTTGATTGGCAGCGTGTTTAATCAAACAGGTGATTTTCTCTCCGACTACGGATCCCTACTACCCCCCATAAACTGAAAATCCATAACCCCAATTGCTACTGGAATGCCGTTTAGTTGGCCTATGCCTGTTTGAACAGCCTCGGTTAATCCTGTCTTTCTTTGATAAGAATCAATACGATCTTTATAAGGCTCATCCTCCAAATGAAATTCAATGGAATCCAGAGAGACTATGTCTTCATCCATAGGATCCCAAGTACCTGGATCGATCAAAAGTTCGATTCTATCTGAACTACTCATCTTCAAATGATATCCACATTGTTCACAAATATTTATTTTTAATTTAAAAAATTTCTTATAATTTAATCCATAACAATTTTCGCATTGAACCCACAAATGCCTGTATTTTTGAGTTACCTCGAGATCATTATAACTTTCTCTTATAGTTAAATCACCGCCCTTCGTGCGAGTTCGTCTACTAGAACCCTCGTTTTCACTACTATTTCGACTTTTACCACCACAAATGGCCCTATAAATGTAACTGTCACCTTAATTCTTACTACCACTTATAATGGAAGTATCTATGTAGATTTGAGACTGAAGATAACTACCAATGCAACTATTAATGTGATTATTCCAACTGTATTGAGTATCATACATGTAAGAATTATAATAGGGATCTTCACCCCTAAATCCATTATTCAGATAATTTGAGTTTCGATAACTATAAAAAGAACTTTCTAGTTCACTCAGAAAAGAATGATCGTTGTCAATCTCAAAAATCTGATTTTCAATATCAAAATAGATGGAATAACTGTCTCCATTCCTATCACTAACTAAAAAAGTTTCATCAGAGATGAAACTCCGAATGTCTTTAACGCCGAATAAATAATCAACATTACTGCAACTAGAATTATCACGATTCTTCCAACTATGAATGTTTTTCACTTTTTGATTTGGATCTTTATTGGTATTTTCAATAGGATCAAGACTGCCCATTGATTTATTTAGCCCACACCTACGTTCGAACTCCTTCTTAAACAACATCGAATTAAACAACCATCTTTCCATAGAGTTTTCTTGCCTCCTATTTGCATGAAAATACAATAGATGAATAGTCATTCGCTATAAAATTATTTATTTGAATATCTTATTTCCTATCAGACTAAGCATAGAAATCCAATCACTAGGATTTTATTAACTAATAAGGATTGTGAGTATTGAAAAAAAAGTTCTGAATCTGGGGAACACTTCACTATATATTAATATGTTGGAACCCCCTTTATATTATTAAAAATAATATAATAATATAATTTTTAATAAAGGGCGGCTTCTCCTATGTCGTGTCAAATTCGCATCGAAAAAAAGAGATTTGTCCTCTCCTATAAAGAAATCAAAAAATAATTATTTCGTAAAATCTCGTCTAATACTAATATCTAATCACTAACAAATCTAACAATCTGCAATCTAATAAAAAAAATAAGTAATAAATTAAGGTTCTATTTCAACACAGAACAAAGGGGACAATATACAGGATGGGTAGAAAGAGGTGTGATACTTGGCTTGATTCAGGAAAACTACAAACTACAGGATAGAAAAGAATATACCAATCCTAAGGATCCATAGGATTAATTGTGGATCCAAGACAACAATAGAAAGATTTGAGTCTTAGATTTTGATTTAGTTTTCTAGATTTTGTATTTCAAATCTTGTATATCTAGGTAAGTATATACTTAGTCAAAATATATGCAATAGAATCTTTGTTGTATTCGGCTCAATCCTTTTAGTAAAAGATTGGGCTGAGTTTAATTGCAATTAAATTAAGAGAACAAAGGATAATTACTTGAGTTCTTTCTCCTTATCCTTCTTTATTTCCTGCTAGTCTGCTAATGTCTACTGTTTTTACTTATCCAAAACGTCCACTGCTGTAAAATTAAATACGATCTCTTTCTATACTTCACAAGCAGCAGCTAGTTCCGGGCTCCATTTGCAAGCCTCGCAAATAATTTCATTATCTTCCTGAGTAAGATCACGTCCTTCATTACGAGCTTGTACACATGCTTCTAGAGCTACTCGATTAGCTACGGCACCTGGCGCATTACCCCAAGGATGTCCTAAAGTTCCCCCACCAAACTGTAGTACGGAATCATCCCCAAAGATCTCGGTCAGAGCAGGCATATGCCAAACGTGAATACCTCTTGAAGCCACGGTTAGAACACCTGGTAAAGAGACCCAATCTGAGTGAAATAAATACCGCGACTTCAATCTTGTTCAACAAAATCATCACGCAGTAAATCAAAACAGCCTAAAGTTATGTCTCTTTCACCTTCAAGTTTACCTATTATGGTACCGGAGTGAATATGATCTCCACAAGACATAAGTAACGCTTTTAGGTTTAATAGTACATCCTAACAGGGGACGACCATACTTGTTCAATTTATCTCTTTCAACTTGGATCCCATGAGGCGGACCTTGAAAAGTTTTAACATAAGCAGGAGGGATTTGTAGATCTTCCAGACATGGAGCGCGCAGGGCTTTGAACCCAAATACGTTACCTACAATAGAAGTAAAGATGTTGGTAACAGAACCTTCTTCAAAAAGGCCTAAAGAGTAAGCTACATAAGCAATACATTGATCTTTTTCTCCAACAACACGCTTGATGCGGTAGCATCGCCCTTTGTAACAATCAAGGCTGGTAAGTCTATCGGTCCATACAGTTGTCTATGTACCGGTAGAAGATTCGGCAGCTACCGCGGCCCCTGCTTCTTCAGGTGGAACTCCAGGTTGAGGAGTTACTCGGAATGCTGCCAATATATCTGTATCCTTGGTTTGGTACTCAGGAGTATAATAAGTCAATTTGTACTCTTTAACACCAGCTTTGAATCTAACACTTGCTTTAGTCTCTGTTTGTGGTGACATAAATCCCTCCCTACAACTCATGAATTAAGAATTCTCACAACAACAAGTCTACTTGACACGAATTCCGTGTTAATGAAACTTTTCACATGAATCTTTAACAAAATTTCCAACTAATACTAATATTATCAACTAATCAGAATATTTGATTATTAGACCATGGTATTTGATTTGCCAAATACATCATTATCGTATACTCTTTCATATATATAGCGCAACCCAATTTTTATTTTTTACTTTATTTTTGAAATGGAAATACCTAACTAACCTAAATAATAAGAACTTCCCCCTTGATGGTGGTATATGTTGTATATGTATATCCTAGATGTGAAAATATACGGAATTCCTCTATGAATCTATGTATAGTATAAAAAAGAAAGAAAAACACAAAGAAAAGAATAGGCTAGGCATAAATCGATATGCTGAAATTGAAATAAAAAATAAATAAGAAGAGGAGCCAATTAGATACAAATAATGAATCGTAATAGAAATAGAAAATAAAGTTCAGGTTCGAATTCCATAGAATAGATAATATGGATGGGATTGTCTATAATGATAGACAAATGAAAGACTTTCTCAATATTCTAATTCATCCACTTGAGATTTTAAAATTAAAAAAGGTTGGGTGGGCTTGCAAATTCACTCAGTCTCAGTGAATAAGTAAACAATTAAATTGGTTCAATTGCATGGTGCCAATGAAATCGAGTGCTAATTTCCATTTTATTGAATTAACCGATCAACGTGCTAGCGGACATTTATTTTGAATTAGATAATTTTTGCAAAAATATTTTGACATATTTAGTTATTTTATTATTATGAGAATCAATCCTACTACTTCTAGTTCTGGGGTTTCCATGCTTGAAAAAAAAAATCGGGGCGTGTCGTCCAAATCATTGGTCCGGTACTAGATGTAGCCTTTCCCACGGGCAAGATGTCGAATATTTATAACGCTCTGGTAGTTCAAGGTCGAGATAGTGTTGGTCAACCAATTAATGTGGCTTGTGAAGTACATCAATTATTAGGAAATAATCGAGTTAGGGCTGTAGCTATGAGTGCTACAGACGGTCTAACGAGAGGAATGGAAGTGATTGGCACAGGAGCTCCTATAAGTGTTCCGGTCGGGGGAGCGACTTTGGGACGAATTTTTAACGTGCTCGAAGATCCTGTTGATAATTTAGGGCCTGTAAATACTAGTACAACGTCTCCTGTTCATAGATCTGCGCCCGCCTTTATACAGTTGGAAAAATTATCTATTTTTGAAACAGGAATTAAAGTAGTAGATCATTTAGCCCCTTATCGCTGTGGAGGAAAAATCGGACTATTCGGGGGAGCTGGAGTGGGTAAAACAGTACTTATTATGGAATTGATTAACAATATTACTAAAGCTCATGGGGGCGTATCCGTATTTGGCGGACTGGGAGAACGTACTCAGGAAGGAAATGATCTTTACATGGAAATGAAAGAATCTGGAGTGATTAATGAAGAAAATATTATAGAATCAAAAGTGGCCCTAGTTTACGGTCAGATGAATGAACCGCCGGGAGCTCGTATGAGAGTTGGTTTGACTGCCCTAACTATGGTGGAATATTTCCGAGATGTTAATGAACAAGACGTACTTTTATTTAATGAAAATATCTTCCATTTTGTCCAAGCAGGATCCGAAGTATCGACCTTATTGGGTAGAATGCCTTCCGCTGTGGGTTATCAACCCACCCTGAGTACCGAAATGGGTTCTTTACAAGAAAGAATTACTTCTACCAAAGAAGGGTCCATAACCTATATTCAAGCAGTTTATGTACCCGTAGACGATTTGACCGACCCTGCTCCTGCTACGACATTTACACATTTAGATGCTATTACCGTACTATCAAGAGGATTGGCTGCCAAAGGTATTTATCCAGTAGTAGATCCTTTAGGTTCAATATCAACCATGCTTCAACCTCGGATCGTTGGTGAGGAACATTACGAAACCGCCCAAAGAGTTAAGCAAATTTTACAATGTTACAAAGAACTTCAGGACATTATAGCTATCCTTGGATTGGAAGAATTATCCGAAGAGGATCTTTTACTCGTAGCAAGAGCGCGAAAAATTAAGCGTTTCTTATCACAACCCTTTTTTGTAACAGAAGTATTTACAGGTTCTCCAAGAAAATATGTTGGTCTAGCAGAAACAATTCGAGGATATCAATTGATCCTTTCCGGAGAATTAGATGGTCTTCCTGAATAGGCCTTTTATTTGGTAGATAATATCAATGAAGCTACCGCGAAGGCTATGAACTTAGAAATGGAGAGAAATTTGTAGAAATGACCTTAAATCTTAGTGTACTGACCCCTAATCAAATTGTTTGGGATTCAGAAGTGGAAGAAATTATTTTATCTACTAATAGCGATCAAATTGGCATATTCCCCACGCCCCTATTTCCACAATTGTAGATATAGGGATTTTGAGAACACGTCTTAACGACCAATGGTTAACGATGCCTCTGATGGGTGGTTTTGCTAGAATAGGCAATAATGAGATCACTGTTTTGGTAAATTATGCGGAGAATGGTAGTGACATTGATCCACAAGAAGCTCAGCAAACTCTTGAAGGCTTCTTATTAGTTGGAACTTCCAGTTATCTTGGTAGAAATTTGATATCTTTTTTTCCGTCTCAGCAAATCATTTTTTTTCCACAAGGAATCGTGATGTCTTTCTATGGAATTGCAGGTCTCTTTATTAGCTCTTATTTATGGTGCACAATTTCCTGGACTGTAGGTAGTGGTTATGATCGATTTGATTGAAATGAAGGAATAATCTGTATTTTTCATTGGGGATTTCCGGGAAAAAATCGTCGCATATTCCTCCGATTCCTTATAAAAGATATTCAGTCTATTAGAATAGAAGTTAAAGAGGGTATTTATGCTTGTCGTGTTCTTTATATGGACATTCGAGGCCAGGGGTCCATTCCCTTGACTCGTACTGATGAGAATTTGACTCCACAAGAAATTGAACAAATCTGCTGAATTAGCCTATTTCTTGCATGTACCAATTGAAGTATTTTGAGAAATTGAGATATCAGTATCAGGAAACAATATTCTGAATTTCTTCATTCGAAGTGAATTCTTAGCTTTTTTCTGGATTCTTTCTAGATTCAAAGACTAACCACAAAATCACAAAGAAACAAGATTCATTAGTTCGATACCTTGTATAAAACTCATGTGTGTAAGAAATATTCGATCGCATAGAGTGTACGAATGGTTGATTAACAATTCACAGATGAAAAAATGGTAAAAAAGAAAGCATTCACTCCTCTTTTCTATCTTGCATCTATAGTATTTTTGCCCTGGTGGATTTCTTTCTCAGTTAATAAATGTCTGGAATCTTGGATTAATAATTGGTGGAATACTGGGCAATCCGAATATTTTTGAATAATATTCAAGAAAAGAGTCTTCTAGAAAAATTCATAGAATTAGAGGAACTCCTTTTCTTGGACGAAATGATCAAGGAATATTCGGAAACACATCTCGAAGAGTTTGGGATAGGAATCCATAAAGAAACGGTCCAATTAATCAAGATACAAAATGAGAATCGTATCCATACGATTTTGCACTTCTCAACAAATATCATCTGTTTTATTATTCTAAGCGGGTATTCAATTTTGGGTAATGAAAAACTTGTTATTCTTAACTCTTGGGCTCAGGAATTCCTATATAACTTAAGTGACACAGTAAAAGCTTTTTTTGTTCTTTTATTAACTGATTTATTTATCGGATTCCATTCACCCCACGATTGGGAATTTTTTTTTTAGCTCAATATGGGAATTTTATTAATAGAAGCATAATACAAAAGTGGAGGGGGACATGAAACTTACCTCCAATAGAATAGTAAATGTACACTTAGTCATCTTACTGTGATAACTAAATAAGCCTAGAATGTGGTAAGGAGTTAGACCTATGGTGATGTGACGATTGTCTACTTTTAAATAGTAGACATTCGCATGTACAAAAACGGAGTGAGATTTTGTTTTTTGGTAAATAAGATTTTATTATTTCTTAAAAACAGAGTGTACAAAAACGGAGGGGGACATGAACCTTACCTCCCCAAAAAAGTACATGTACCTTGTCTTATTCAAGGTATCTAAAGAGTGGTAAGTGGTTAGTTGTTCTGTGTGTTTGATCCAATTCACTTGGCGATCAAACCTGTCTAAATAAGTCCGACCTAGGGTGATGAAATGACTATCTATCTCATAATATTGATAGATAATCATATGTACAAAAACGTAATAAAATAAGTCTAGGTTGACTATGCTAATTACATGTATTCCTACAGAGTGAGATTGTTTTAGGTCAACTGTACAAAAAAGTACATGTGTTCCTGCTTCTATTGTGTGATTTGGGGACGTGCTCCCTTGTATGTACATCCAGTATCCCAAGGTGATTTCTAGTATTATCAAAAGAGTACCAAAAGAGTGCGAGCTATCTTCAATTCTGCTTTGACTTTGTAAAGAAAGGCCAAGTTGAAGATGGCTGTTTGTTTTGAAGTGATTGTTGCTGTTGGTTGTGTGCTGAGGTTGCTGCAGTAGGCTGTTGTCTTCTCTTGTTTCTGTCTGATGATGATCTATTGTGACTTCCTTGTCTTGTAATTTCTGCTGGTTTAGAGTAGTACTACTGTGAGGCTGAGTAGAGTCAAGTTTCTAGTGCTGCAAAATGGTTGGAAGTGTCCATGATGATTGCTGAGGTTGCAAGAGATTGAGCACCCAAGGTGCTAATACCACACCTTGCAACTGCAGCAATAATCTGAAACAATTTAGGCTTCCTATAAAATGATGGAGGATGTTGCTTTCATTAGGGAGATTGAGGTTTGTGTTACTGCTGTTTTGGTTTTTTGCTTGATTATGATGAACTACAGGGAGTTGTTTTTGTTGATTATCTAATAGATGTGTTTCTGGATCATGTGGTGGCTGCAAACTTGGTGGTTACCAGTGTATGTTGCTATGCCTGCTAGGTTGACTGTTGATTGAGCCAAGTGATTGATGGTTGCAGGGGGTATCCATCTTGCTGCCTCTGCTGCTGCTGCTGCTACTTAGTTGTGTGCTGGATGATTTCCTATGTTGTGTGTTGGTAATGAAAGTCCCTGATTAATGTTGTAATTGCAACAGATTGAGCATATTAAATGCTAATACCACATATTGCAATTTCAGCACTGATCTGGGTTCCTCCACACTATCTGTAAAATTGGGAAATCTATTGAAAGTAGTGGTGATTTTGATGACTTTTGATTCTTTTCTGGTGCTGTGTCTTTGAGACTTGAAATTGTTGTTACAAAACTTCTCATATTGCTGACGTAGGCTTGGGAAATGTCTTGAATGCTGCACATTGGGATTGATCTTTGGATGTAGTTGTACAAGGTGGTTGTTTAATGCCTCCTAGGTAGTGAACTACTCCCAGGAGTGAGACTTGGTGAATGGAGAGCTGAGCTTTTTTTGCTTCCTTATGTAACTGCTGTGTCTTTGTGTGAGTTTCTTCTGCTGCTGCTGTGATCCTGCTGTGAGCTGCAGTAGAGTTCTGGAGTTTAGTGTGTTCTGAAGTTGAGCTACGTTGAGAGTGTTGCTGGTTTCTTTTGGGGTGTCCTTGTTAGTGCCTTTTGCTTCTTGTTTGGTGCTGTGGTTATGTAAAGTGGTGCTGCTGTTGCTGTGGTCCAGTTGTTGTTTGTGTCTGTGTACTTGCTGACAGTGCTTAGAGTGATTGGGGTTCAGTGTACTAGTTAAAAAGGCAATGGAAAGAGCATTATAGCTGTTTTCCCCCATTGCTTTTTCAACAGTAGGTTGAATCCACTCAGTGATTTGTATTTCATGTGATTGGCTGTTGATTGAACTCAAGGTGCTGATGATGATTTCATGTTGATGACAGCCCAGGTCTTCAAAATTTCCTGCAAGACAAGATATTTTGTTAGCATGAATCCAGTGTTCCACTTCCTCCTCAGTACACTTGTTGTGATGAAACTTGTGTTGGCATCCTAGGTACAACAATGTGCCTTCAAATAGCCGTATAAATCTAATATGAGTTCCTGCATCTGTAAATTGTTCCCCTTTGCTAGAGTTGTGATCATGGTCTCTCCTAGGCTTCTTGTTGATGTTCTGCTTTGCCCACCATTGTACCTGTAGCATTAACAAACATGTTAGGAAATTGTTGAAGTTATTATGTGGTCTCAAGTTCAAAGTAATGATGCATTGTGGTGTTCTTGAGGTATGTGGTTGAGACCCTGCAGCCTTTTCTGTAGAGTATTTCATTTTGCCCTGTTCCATTCTTCCTGTATCATTGTTGCTGTGATTATGTTTTCCACCCATCTCCTTTCCTTTTGACTGGTTTAATTCCCTCTGTTTCCTACCACCTTTACTCTTAGATAAGGGCATTGGCTTTTAACAATATTAATCAACCTTCTACTTTGTGTGTCTAGTTCACCAAAGCACTGGCAATCAATAGGACCAACATCCAAGGCATAGTTTGCAATATGGTCTGCCAATTTGTTGCCTTCCCTGAATGTGTGTGCTATTGTTGCATTGCATCTTGTCATCAACTCCTTGATTTCTACAACAATTTCCTGGATGGACCAAGGTACTCTCCATTCTCCCTTTATGCTCTTCATTAGCATCATAGAGTCAGTGTGGAGGTCTATTAGAAAGTGTTCATTATGGATACAGAATCTCAAGGCTTCCACCATCGCCTGTGCCTTAGCTTCAGTATTTGTGCTTTCTTTGATTTCCTTACTATAGGCATGTATTACATCTCCCTCCTCATTTCTCAGTACAAAGCCAATGAAGCTTCTACTTGGGTTGGGAATTAATGATTGGCTCTATCTATAAAGATTTTGGATTTGTTCATAATAGTCAAATTATATCTGGTCTT
>MCJB01026442.1:73880-81380 GCA_002018475.1 Nicotiana obtusifolia
AATGAGAAAAATGGAGCTTTTGAAAAGAAACGAAATTTATTTTATCATTTAGACGAAAAATATATTATAATTCTTAAGAATTCAACGGGCCCTTCCCCTTCGAATCAAACAAACAAAGAAGGGAATCCCGTTGAGTTCTTATGCTTTCATGTTGACGACTCAATTCATTCGATTACTACAGGGATGAACCCAATCCGGAATATGAACCATAAAAAAATACCTATTAAACCGATTACAGGAATACCAGCTACAGTACCTATTATCCAAAGAGGAATCCTTCCAGTAGTATCGGCCATTTACCCCACTTCCCTCCAGATTTCATCAAGTGGTCATGCTAGAGACATAAACAGTCATGGATAATTAAATTATAAGATCCTTCCAAATGAGCTAAGAGAATCTTATTTATTCTCTTTCGTTTTCTTAATTGAAGAAATAATTAAAAAATAAAACAGCAAGTATAAAAATGAGTAATAACCTCTAGTAGAGACTGGTACGAGTCAATTCAACATTTTGTTCATTCGGGTTTGATTGTGTCGTAGCTCTATAATTCGGATTAAGTTTATTGTTGGATGAACTGCATTGCTGATATTGATCCCAAAAAAAAGACGGTAGGTACAGCTAGGCCGTGAACAGCCAACCACCATACTGTAAAAAATGGATAGGTTCGATCTATAGTCATCAGGGCCTCCTAAAACGATCTACGAAATTCATCAAGTTGTTCCAAAGGATCAAAACGGCCAGTTATTAATGGAATTCCTTGTCGGCTCTGTTAGGATCGATTCACTCAAACACTCTGAACTGATGAAGAAGATGAAGAAATCTTGAAGAGAGAAAAGTTAAGGTAGAGAGAGAAAAAAACATGAGATACTTATTTCGTGGTAACACCCCGTTAGGGTAAACTTCCACGGCGGCGGGATTTATATATATTAATAATTAAGGGTATTTTCAATACAAGAAGAATAAACAGTACAACCTATATATAGATCCCAAATAGTCCCAAACCTATAAGAGAAAAGTCTCCCAATTTGACCAGGATTACAGGTTTTCCTTTCCGAAATCTATGAGGACAATGAGTTTTCCTAAACCTATAGGGATTATGGGTTTCCTAAAAATACAAGGAAATAATTCAAGTCCATCACATATTAATCAGGCTCCACACCTAACAATTCTCCCACTTGGAGACTGATTCAGTCGTCCAAAAATTGTCCCAACATCATCAATATCTTCACCACACCGCACCATCTGTAAAAACAAACTACAGAAGACCAACTGAGGTTTTGCACAACCTCAGTTTCTCAACATCAACACATTTCGTCAACATGTCTGCTGGATTCTTTGCACCCTCTATCTTCTCCAAACACATATCACCATCCTCCACTGCCCTGCGAGTGAAATGGTACCGTCTTCTGATGTGCTTTGTCTTCGAATGATAGACTGGGTTCTTTACCAACTGTATGGCACTCTGGCTATCTGAATAAAGAATCTTCTCGCTCTGCTTCTTGCCCAACTCTTCCAGATAATCTGCCAGCCATATCATCTGCTTTCCAGCTTCAGCTATTGCCACATACTCAGCCTTTGTTGATGAAAGAGCAACACACTTCTGAAGCCTGGACATCCAACTTACTACTGTACCACCTATGGTGTAAATGTATCCGGATGTGCTCATGCTCGAGTCCACATCACCACCAAGATCAGCATCCACAAAACCCTGCAGATTCACTTTGCCTTTGCCAAAACTAAGTGAAATACTGGATGTACCTCTCAAATATCTCAGAAGCCACTTAACAACTTCCCAATGCTCTTTCCCCGGATTCGCCATGTACTTGCTAACAACTCCCCACTGCATGTGCTATGTCAGGTCTAGTGCAGACCATAGCATACATCAAACTCCCAACTGTTGAAGCATATGGAATAATTGCCATCTGCTCACGCTCTTCAGCTGTCTTGGGTTACTGCCTCTTTGACAATTTTATGTGTTTTGCCAAAGGAGTAGTCCTGGTTTTAGCATCACTCATCCGGAATCTGGCCAACACCTTCTCAATGTATTGCTCCTAGGATAGATTTAAAGTGCCAGCAGATCTATCCCGAGAAATCCTCATCCCCAGAATCTGCTTTGATGCACCCAAATCATTTATCTCAAACGCTAAAGACAGACTTGCCTTCAGATTGTTTATCTTCCTCATACTGGATCCTGCAATAAATATATCATCCACATACAAGAGTATAAACACATAAGAATCAGTGTATTTATTGAAGTAACAACACTGATCCTTTTCAGCCCTGCAAAAGCCACTCTTGGTCATGAAGGAGTCGAACTTTTTGTACCACTGCCTCGATGCTTGATTCAACCCATACAAGGTCTTATTGAGCTTGCACACCATGTGTTCCTTGCCCGGACTACAAATCCTTCTGGTTGTTGCATATAGATCTCCTCGTCCAGATCTCCATGTAAAAACGCTGTTTTTACATCCATTTGTTCAAGATGCAAATTCTCTGATGCAACAATACTCAACAGAATTCGGATAGTAGTTAACTTCACAACAGGAGAAAATATTTCAGTATAATCAATACCTTTCCTTTGTGAATATCCTTTAAACACTAACCGAGCCTTGAACCTTCTTTTACCGTCTGGTTCTGCCTTGATTCTGAACACCCACTTGTTCAACAAGGCTTTCTTCTCTACAGGTAACTCAGTAAATACCCAAGTGTTGTTCTTCTCAAGGGAGCTCAACTCATCATTCATAGCTTGCTCCCACTTGATTTAATCCTCCACTTGTAGGGCCTCATCGAAAGACTCTGGTTCCCTTTCATCAGTCAACAACAGATAATGTAATGAAGGTGAATACCTATCTGGTGCTCTGATGGTCCTTGATGATCTCCTCAACAGCTGCTCAAGTGTCACTTGTTCCATCATAGGTTCTTCAGCAACATCGTTTGGAGTTGGTTGAGTTTCTTCCGCAACATCTCTGGGTGTACTCTTCTGCAACTCAATCTCAACTCCCACTTGCTTCGTAGTCTCTGAAACCTTCTGCTCTCTATCCTTTTATAGGACAGACTCATCAAATGTCACATCACAATGTCTCAGGATCTTTCTGTTCTTGTCATCCCAAAACCTGTAACCAAACAAGTCAGAACCGTAGCCTATGAAGTAACACTTCATAGCCTTAGCATCAAGCTTGTCTCTTTTCTCTGGATCAACATGAACATAAGCTGTGCAACCAAAAGTTCTCAAGTGTGAGTACTTGAGCTCTTTTTTCATCCACACCTCCTCTGGGATCTTGAACCCCAGGGGAACTGATGGTCCCCTGTTGATCAAGTACGCAGCTGTGCTCACAGCATCTGCCCAAAACATCTTGGGCAGCCCACAGTGTATCCTCATGCTCCTTGCACGCTCATTCAATGTTCTGTTCATCCTCTCAGCAACTCCATTCTGCCTAGCCTTACCGGGAACTGTCCTCATCAATCTGATTCCCTCAGCTGCACAGAATGCTTTGAACTCTGACTTGTCAAACTCTCCTCCATTGTCAGACCTCAGGCATTTGATCTTCAAACCAGTCTGATTTTCAACTTCAGCTTTCCACCTCTTGAAAGTCACAAACACATCTGACTTATGCTTCAAGAAATACACCCATACCTTCTTGCTGAAATCATCAATGAAGGTGACATAGAACCTGGATCCTCCAAGTGATGAAACTGGAGATGGTCCTAAACATCTATATGTACCATTTCCAACCGCACTTGCTTCGGCTCTCTATCAGTCTTTGTGAAGCTAACTCGTTTCTGTTTTCCCATAACACAGCTTTCACAAAGACCCATGTCAACAGACTTCAGGCCCTCTAATGCTCCTTTTGCAACCAGCATCTTCATTCCTTTAGCACTCATGTGTCCAAGTCTATTGTGCCACAGACATGAACCAGAAGCACCCTCAGCGACAGCAACCATGTTAATACACACTGCAGTGGTGTACAAGGTTCCAGATTTGGTGTACAATCATAGCACCCTTCACAATCTTCCACGAACCTTTCCCAAACTCTGCTGTATAGCCTGTGCTATCCAACTGACCAACAGAGATCAAATTCTTCTTGAGAGCAGGAATATATCTGACATCCTCTAATGTCCACTGGTTTCCCGATGGGGTCTTTATGCAGACATCCCCCTTTCCTTCAATCTCCAAGGCTTTGTTGTCAGCAAGATACACCTTCCCAAAAATTCCAGATTTGAAATTTTGAAAAAATTCCTTGCTTGGAGACGAATGAAAGGATGCACCAGAATCCAAAATCCAGGATTCGACCGGGCTGTCCACACTAAGGATTAGAGCATCTCCAATGTCTTCTGCGGAATTTACAGAATCACTATCATCTCCAGATTTATGATTCTGCCTCTTCTTTGGTTTCGTACAATTTGTCCCACAGTGCCCTTTATCTCCACAGTTCCAACAAATCACGTTAGGTCTGTTTGGAGATTTTCCTCGATTCTTTGATTTTGATCGGCCATGTTGATTTTGGCCCTTCGACTTGCTTCTCCCCCTTCGGTCAATGCTGAGAGCACTGCCCGATGAATCTCCCACTTCTCGTTTGCGAATGCTTTCGCTGAGAACAACATCACGGATTTCATCACGGATTTCATCAAACTTCAACTTCTCAGATCCACGGGAACTGCTAATCGCAGCAACAACAGTATCCCAAGACTCGGACAGAGATGACATCAAAATCAACGCCTTAATTTCATTTTCGAAATTAATTTCCACAGAACTCAGTTGACTCACAATCATATTGAACTCATTTATATGATCGGCAACAGATCCATTCTCAAACATCTGTAAATTGAACAATCTACGCATCAAATATACCTTGTTCATCGCTGATGGCTTTTCGTACATATTTGATAGTGCCTTCATCAGATCTGCCGTAGTCTTCTCCTTTATGATGTTGAACACCACGTTTCTCGACAAAGTCAACCGGATCAACCCCAACGTCTGGCGATCCTTAAGCTTCCACTGCTCCTCTGTCATGGAAGCCGGCTTTGCCTCAGTCAAGGGTTCGTGAAGATCTTTCTAGTACAGATAGTCTTCGATTTGCATCTTCCAAAAACCGAAATCGGATCCATCAAACTTCTCGATTCCAATCTTCGAACTCTCCATCTTCAGTGATCGTGTTGAATCTCCAAAGCTCTGATACCAGTTGTTAGGATCGATTCACTCAAACACTCTGAACTGATGAAGAAGATGAAGAAATCTTGAAGAGAGAAAAGTTAAGGTAGAGAGAGAAAAAAACATGAGATACTTATTTCGTGGTAACACCCCGTTAGGGTAAACTTCCACGGGGGCGGGATTTATATATATTAATAATTAAGGGTATTTTCAATACAAGAAGAATAAACAGTACAACCTATATATAGATCCCAAATAGTCCCAAACCTATAAGAGAAAAGTCTCCCAATTTGACCAGGATTACAGGTTTTCCTTTCCGAAATCTATGAGGACAATGAGTTTTCCTAAACCTATAGGAATTATGGGTTTCCTAAAAATACAAGAAAATAATTCAAGTCCATCACATATTAATTAGGCTCCACACCTAACAGGCTCTCTGTAAAATACTCGTTTGGCCGGGGCTTCCAAAGACAGCGTAAGCTAAGTTGGTGCTGACAAATAACCAATCCGCAATGAATAGGGAAGGTATAATAATGCTATGAATGACCCAGTATCGAATACTGGTAATAATATCAGCAAACGAACGTTCTCCTGTGCTTCCAGATATGCTGAGCTCCACATATTCTTGTATAGACAAACAAGATCGATTCCGTAAAAGATGAGATCAGTAAATGACAATTCACTGAAATTTCATCTTTGTGAGATCGTCAATATTGTACCGAGGGCGTCTTTAGAGTATACCGAATCAGTATAGCTATCATTCTTCTGACACAACAATGCAATTTGAAATAGTATCAAAAGTAAGTACTAAATAATTTCTTTTTTCCTTTACTTGCTGATGTAAAATCATCTTCCATTCAATAGAAAATTCTTTGAATTCATCGAAAGATATTCTTATATTCACACAATTTAAGTAGATGTGAGATATAGAAATTTACTTTTCGTAGTTGTGGAAGCAGTTTTGTTGTTGGAATCCTTTTTTTAAAGAAGAAGTTAATGGTCGAGTAAGAAATTAAGAGTAGTAGATCATATTCGATGAAAGAAAAAATTAACTAATTGGAATCCACAGTTGTGATGCATTGTTGTGGATCTCGATCCAAATGTTCTTTCTTGATCTATCTACAAGGATGGGTTAGTAGGGAAAGATAAAATAGGTGAAATTACTAGTTTTAGAATCTAGTTGGACCAAAAAAAGATTTTTTCAAGCGATTGTGTGGTAACTTTTTTCTTCTTCTCCATCATTCAAGATATTATGTGAATTAATATATTACTGAATGTAATGAGTTAAACTTAAAATAAAGTAAAAAAAAAAAGTTTTATAAGGTAACTATTTGCTTTAAAATCGAAAATGGAGTCAATACAATTCAAACAGAATCTAAGAAATAATCAAATTTGAAAATCATTTCTATTCTGATTCTATAAAAATTCAAGTTTCATTTTTGAATGAAGTTAGACTATATAGCTCTTATTAGTTTAATAGTTTACTCAAGAGTTACTCAATGAATCGATTGATTGGAATTGAGGGATGGATAGATGTTACAGATGATGAATCAATTTCTTTTATATGTTTGTCACTTTATCTTTGTTAGTGCTGTCTGCCTATAATGATAGATAAATCAAAAACTTTTCATTCAACTTATTCTTTCGATAGAAATTGAGATTTTTGCCTATCGTCCTATTTTATTTTGAAAAATTTGAAACTTAGGTAAGTGCTTTTTAAACATATGTATTAAAAGAACACATTTCATTTAATTTAGCCCCTTCATGCTTACTATAACTAGTTATTTCGGTTTTCTATTAGTGGCTTTAACTATAACCTCAGCTCTATTTATTGGTCTGAGCAAGATACGACTTATTTAAACTGAAGATTTAAAATGAACAATTCATAAAAAGAAATCCTTCTGTGGGATTATGCGTATTCTATATTTACTTACGTTACCAATTGTCAATTCTTGTTCATTATCATTGAGATTCATGTCAATTCGGATTATGAGTAGGTTGAAAAAAGACATACAACCTTGGCAGGAACGGCGTTCTGCAGAATATATGACTCATGCTCCTTTAGGTTCTTTAAATTCCATGGGTGGTGTAGCTACCGAGATCAATGCAGTCAATTATGTCTCTCCTAGAAGTTGGTTAGCTACCTCTCATTTTATTCTAGGATTCTTCTTCTTAGTAGGTCATTTATGGCACGCGGGAAGGGCTCGTGCAGCTGCAACAGAATTTGAAAAAGGAATTGATCGTGACTTTGAACCTATTCTTTCCATGATCCCTCTTAATTGAGATGAGACAGGAGATCCAATGCTTGAATGAAGTAAAAATCACTTTGATTCAATCATACATCTTGGAAT
>MCJB01026442.1:86380-97016 GCA_002018475.1 Nicotiana obtusifolia
ATTTCCGTACCTTCGCTTAATTCATCAATTTTACTAACAACAAGGGCTCAAGTAGCAATGGATACCATTATTTCAACAATTAGACCCTTCTTTCATCTAAAGATATAGATTCTCAATTCCTAATTGCTGTGACACGTAAAATAGAATACTAAAAAATAATCATAATCAAAATACTGGAAAGAAAAGAGTAGACTAGGAATGAAAATAGATCCTTGGTCTATGATACAAAAATGGGGAAAATCCAGATCAGACTCGGATTTATCTTACTTAACCTTAGGTTAATTTACTTTGCCTAAAGGGAAGAAAATTTTCCAAACCCTCGGTTTCAGTCTGACGAGAATAATATTCTACGACTAGCAATTCATTGATTTTCAAACCGGCCCATTTACTATCTATTATTTGATTTGGAATGGGTGAAGGGTCAAATGGTTTGGTAATTCCTCATGAGGGGATGAATCGAGAGAAATTTGAATCAGAGCTCTGGATTTTTGTTCATCCTTTGCCGTAATAATATCTCGAGGTTTGCAGCGATAACTCGGTATATCTATTATACGACCATTAACTAAAACATGTCGATGGTTAAGTAGGGGAATAGTTGAAGCCATACCCAATCGAAAAAGGATGTTATCCAAACGCATTTCAAGTAATTGTAGTTAAACTTGACCTGTTGACCCCTTGGCTTTTCTGGTGATACGAACGTATTTAAGTAATTGTCGTTCTGTAAAACCATAACGAAAATGCAATTTTTATTTTTCTTCTAGACGAATACGATATTGAGATTTTTTCCCGGAACACGATTGGTTTCTAAGATCACTTCCGGTCCTAGGCTTTTTATTAGTTAGTCCTGGTAAAGCCCCCAGGCGGTGTATTTTCTTGAAACGAGGTCCTCGGTAACGCGACATAAAGACTCCTTATTCTTATTTCTTATTTCGTATTTCGAATTAATTCTTATTTCTATTTATTTTATTTTTATTGAATTTTATTTTACAGAATAAACCTAAACTAAAACTAAATTGAACTAAATGAAGTGAATTTTACTGAAATAGTGTACTTGTACTATTACTATAAAGAAAAGAAGAATGGGATGAATTGGATAAATACACAGACCCCCTTCTATTATATATATAATCCTTTCCTGACATAATTGGAAGTTCCTATAATCAATTGATAGCTTTTGGAAAAGGAAGAAGGCACTATTTCAATATTCTTTGATTTCAAAGGAACATTATCAATCATCTAAAAAATGGAATAAAAAAAAGAATAGGGAAAAGCCGGCTATCGAAATCGAACCGATGACCATTACATTACAAATGCGATGTTCTAACCTCTGAGCTAAGCGGCCCACATAAGAATTATGCATAGTAATTGACTAAATTATTGGAATTGGAATCTTAGTTATTAACTATTCAATATTATATTGAATATTCTAGAACATAAGGATTAATATAGCGATACAAAATTTCGATTTATCACAATTCTAATACTAATATTGTAAAATGTGATTGTAAATATTGTTAATATTCTTTTATTTTCATTTTCAATTTGAATGGTAAGTGTTATTTTTCATTTCTTTTTTTGTCATTTGAAATCCTTTTGATTTTTTATTACAGTTCTATATTTGATTCTATATCTATATCATATATATATATATATATATATATATATATATCATTCTATATTTATTTCAAATTCTAATTGTTTAATGTAATGGTTACTCATAACTAATGATACATTTCTCCGCTTCAGGCGAAAGTGAAGATAAAAAAAAAATGAATCGACCGTTCAAGTATTCCAAATTGAATGGTAAAATGGCAGGAAGAGAGATATATAGATGGGGTATATATCCATCTATATTGAATTGCGGATTCCGAAATGATAAAATCATTTTTGATTGGACAAAAAAAGGTCTCCTATAGAAGATAGTTAAGAAAATCAAAGAGGAGAAAACACGTTTTCGAGATAGGAATATGTATCTTATGAATTCGATGGTTCCAGTATAAATGAAAGAAAAAGAAAAAGGAATGACATCACAACGAGATCCTAATCTCAAAAAGAAAGGGGGATATGGCGAAATAGGTAGACGCTACTGACTTAAATGGATTGAGCCTTGGTATGGAAACTTACTAAGTGATTACTTTCGAATTTAGAGAAACCCTGGAATTAACAAAAATGGGCAATCCTGAGCCAAATCATGTTTTTTGAAAACAAACAAAGGTACAGAAAAAAAGGATAGGTGCAGACTCAATGGAAGCTATTCTAACAAATGGAGTTAAATGCGTTGGTAGAGGAATCTTTACATTGAAACTTCAGAAAGAAAAAGAATGAAGTGAAGGATAAACGTATATACACACGTATTGATATTGTATCAAATGATTAATGATGACCCGAATCCATATTTTTTCTATAAAAAATAGAAGAATTGGTGTGAATTGATTCTACATTGAAGAAAGAATCGAATATTCATTGATCAAATCATTCACTCCATAGTCTGATAGATCTTTTGAAGAACTGATTAATCGGACGAGAATAAAGATAGAGTCCCGTTCTACATGTCAATACCGGCAACAATGAAATTTATAGTAAGAGGAAAATCGGTCGACTTTAAAAATTGGGAGGGTTCAAGTCCCTCTATCCCCAAAAAGACTATTTCACTTTCCAACTATTTATCCGACCCCCTTTCCTTAGCGGTTCCAAATTCCTTATCTTTCTCATTCACTCTATTCTTTTTAGAAATGGATTTGAGGGTAAATGACTTTCTCTAATCACAAGTCTCGTGATATATATGATACACATATAAATGAACATCTTTGAGCAAGGAATCCCTAGTTGAATGATTCCCTATCAATATCATTACTCATACTGAAACTTACAAAGTCATCTTTTTGAAGATCGAAGAAATTCCCCGGCCTTGATAAAATTTTTAATCTACTTTTGTCCTTGTAATTGACATAGACCCCAGTTCTCTAATAAAATGAGGATACTACATTGGAAATAGCCGGGATAGCTCAGTTGGTAGAGCAGAGGACTGAAAATCCTCGTGTCACCAGTTCAAATATGGTTCCTGGCACATGATTAATTTGTATGGGTCTCTCTTCCCTCGAATTAATTTCTAATTAATTGATATGAATCGACATACATATTCTTTTAGAGTCTGGATTAGAATAGTAGCTTTATCCAGTTTGGCGAGATATACCCTATCTATGTTCTAGATGGGTAGAGTTTCTTAGATAAAGTATCTAAAAGAATTGGATTCTATCTCCTCCTTTTTTCTCCTCTCGTTCAACCGAATTTGAATACGTAATACATATTCGAAAGATTAAATTGGTTAATTGTTGAAAGGCTCAAAAGTCGAATCCGAATCTAGGAGGGTTGAAATAGACAAGATTCAGCTCAGATCCAAAGACATAGAATCCGATATTCTCTCATTTCTTTGCCTTTTCTTTCATATTCGATTTCTTCATTACAGATTTCTCCATTCCTTCCTATATGCCTTTCTAGAACCCGTCTAAGTAATGTGTGCAGTACAAAGTTCATGATGCAGAACTCATTTGGTTCATCCTTTTGGTGTGACCCATCAGAAATAAGTATCTTCCAAATAAATGTGAGAATTCCAATGAATCCCTAATTGTCTTTTTTGGTTAGCCTATCGATAATTCCCTAAATTAGACTTGCTTAATCTAGAGCAGAACATGCAATCCTTGAATATCTGAAATTGTCTTAGTGGAAATAGCTTTCTTATCATTCAATGAGCATCTTGTATTTCATAAAAATTGGGGGTAATATAATCCTTATGTAAGGGCCATCCTATCCAACTTCAGGCATTAAGATACTTTCAAGCGTGGATGATTATCATAAGAGATTCCCAACATATCATATGATTCTCGTTCTTGAAAATCCACACTTTTCCAAACTTCAGAAAATAGACAGAATTCGAGGCTTCCTCCTGGAGGCAAATACTTTTATGCATACCTCCTCTGGTTGATCCACATCATCCTCTATTCTCGTAAAATGTTACACATTAGCTAACAGCCCGCCAGACGCTACATCATAGGCACATTGAGAGCGGAGATAGTTGCACCCATATACATAAAAAATGACAGTAATGGAATGCCAATCCTTGGACTTTATTTGTAAAGTCTCTATTTCTTGGTAATCAAAGCCCAAAGATCTATGAATTAACCCATGATTGACTAGCCAAGCAGACAAACGAGCATGTATCTTTTTTATCTCTCCCGCATTTTTATTTATATATGTATTTCACATTGACGATGAAATTTCTGAAAATTGACCCACCACTTTTTATTCTGGACAAAGGAATCTTGTCTAATTCAGTAATTGGGGGGAAGATACTGAATTTTTGTATTTGAAAAAGATTTCCGTAGGGATCTCTGAAGTAGATGGCAGTTGATAAAGAACTCTTTGATCATAATTTCCCATATGAGTACTGTTTTGAACATGAAACTTGTGATTGGTAGTAAAACACCGATTCGCTCGTTGAGTCCTAATTCGATCTTCATAGAGTTCTTGAGATATTTTCTTATGAAGTTTTTTTATAGCATCTATTACCGCTTCCGGTTTAGGTGGGCAACCTGGCAAATATACATCTATAGGAATTAGCTTATCGACTCCCCAAACAGTACTATAAGAATCGGTACTGAACATCCCACCTGTAATTGTATAGGCTCCCATAGCAATAACATATCTTGGTTCAGGCATTTGCTCATATAGTCTCACTAAAGAGGGGGCCATTTTCATTGTTACTGTTCCGGCTGTTAAAATTAGATCCGCCTGTCTAGGACTCGATCTTGGTACTAGTCCATAACGATCGAAGTCGAAGCGTGAGCCTATTAGTGAAGCAAATTCAATGAAGCAACAATTGGTACCATAGAGAAGCGTCCATAAACTAGAGAGTCTTGACCAATTTGAAAGATCATTTAATGTAGTTGAAATAACTGAATTTTGGGCTGTTCGATCAAGTAAAGAAAACTGAATAGAATTCATAACTGTCTCAATCTTATTTTTTCCGTTTTTCTTTTTATTGTCTGAATATTCAGGAGCTAAGACCATTCCAACGCCCCCTTTCACCATGCATAAACTAAACCAATAATTAAGATAATCATGAAAATGAAAGCTTATATAAATACGGATACACCCAATACGTCGGAACTCATTGCCCATGGATAGAGAAAAACTGTTTCAACATCAAAAACAATAAAAACTAGAGCAAACATATAATAACGAATTCGAAATTGTAACCAAGCATCGCCCATTGGTTCTATACTCGACTCATAATTATAAAGTTTCTCCGGCCCTTCGCTAATCGGGGCTAACACTTCGGAAATAAAAAATACCAAACTAGGAACAAGGATAGATATTATTAGAAATGCCCAAAAAAATCATATTCGTAAAGCAGAAACATAAGCGCACTCCTATGAACGTGGAAAATATACTGGATTCGATTGGTCAATTCGAAATGGAATTGTCAAGTCATTCATAACTATTTAGTCAAAACAAAAATTCATTTTGATCGAACCGTCTAGTTTGCTTTGTTTATTGGTTTATTGTAGGGCATATCTCATTGCAAGATTCATCGACTGGAATCCGATTTTATTTTCATTATACTTATTTTCATTTTGTTTAGTTAGTAGAACCTTCTAACTATATATTACTCTTATACAAATTCTCTTGTTTCTCTTGTTTTCATCCAGGATTTTCTCTAAAGACGGGGAATTCTAAATTAATTACTTATCTTATTTCTTTTTTAATTAGAAATTCTTTAAAGATTTTTATTTGAAATTTTTGTGAAACACGATTTATAGTATAATATGTATGTAAACATTAATGAATCCAAATCTGCCGAATCACTCATGTTATGATCTTCTACATCCTGGGTCTTCCCCAAGAGCTCACATCGACGGGAAGGTTTGGCACCTCCATGTCTCTCTAAAATTGCGTTCATGGTAAAATCTTGGTTTATTTAATCATCAGGGACTCCCAAGCACACGAGTTTTCTACAAATAAAAATAGAAAATGGAAGGCTTGTTATTCAACAATGATTCATCGAAATAATGAGCACCATTGATATCGACACATCTGAGATCGCCATATAATAAAAATTTATTGAGAGGTTACACGCGCAACGCGCATATCCTAAGACTACTTATACTATAAATAGTGAAATGTAGTTCGCCTTTTTTACCCTTTAGAACTTATTTCTCACTGGATAAAATAGTCATTTAATTATTAACTTAACATATAGTATCTTAAAATCAACTACATTTTTATTATTAAATATTTTCTTATTTGAATTGTGTAAGTATTAGTAATATTTTGGACTTTTGAATAATTAAGAGTTTATCTTACATAACTACAATACTTTCCATGTTAGTATTTCTAGTGTTTAGTATTTTAAAATTAGGAAAAATATAATTGCCTTAATAGCAAACATAATGCACGTTGAACGTATTACTTGTCAAGAGTAAATAATGTGGACGGAATTGTGAATGTGCTATTTTCTTTATTTCATAAATCAATTACTATTTGAAATCTAAATAAGTGCAATATAGAATGAAAAATAATTAAATGTCACCACGTCAATTAATGATGAATTTTTAATGGTAATTTCTGATTTCTACACTATTATAGTTGAACTATTTTTCTACTCACATAATATTATTTATTTTTTATTTTTATAATATTTAAAACGATACTCAAAAATTCGAAGAAATAACTAGGAAAAGTTAGAAGAGATAGAGGTGATTAGTAAGAGTCCATAACACTAATGATTTTTCAAATATAAAGGTCCAAAAATAAAATGTCAGATAAAGTTTTATCCTTTAAGAATAAAATTTTTATTGCATAATTGAAACTCAGAATAAACCAATACTAAGAATTTGCAGAAAAATACATTATTTCCCTTCGAATTAAGGAAAAAGTGATTACTTTTAAAACTAGCTATAGAAAAAGATCCAATTCAATTCTTATTTAAACTAATCATCGTATAACAAATTATTTTTAAGTGGATAAAACTCTTAGGATATAAAAATAAAATAAAATCATTTATAGTATAGTAACTTTAAATTGGCTAAGAGAAAACGTAAAGCAATAAGGATGGAACAGTTGAAGATAAAAAATATTCTAACAAATGACAACTCATTATAGTTTATATAAATTAAGTTACTTCTATTGAAAAATATTAACTCAATATTAGTCTTTTTAGGCTTTATGTTGTCACTTATTATTTTTTTCTGGAATCATAGGCCAACTATGTTATTCCAAAATTTCTAGAAAACTAAAAGAGTTATTTTCTCAATTTATGTTACTTCATAAATTTTAAAAAATCATGATAAAAGCATTTTTATGTACTTATTTGTTTTCAGTAGATCACATAAATATCAATAATTTTCATAAAATATTCCTACAGAAATCCTCAATTAATCACAGTAGGATAATAACTAATAATTGTGGAGCTCTATTTATAGCTTTTTCTTTTATTGAGGTAATGATATATAATCAATATTCGCCATCCTTAAAATTTAAGACTTTTAATTTATGACTCAAAGAAAGACTTTAAATATATATGTGATTATTTTTAGAAAAAATTAAAATAAGTTACACGCGCAATACGCGTACCCTTAAGGTACGCGCAAAGCACGTGAACCATATATCAATGAGTATGCTCTTAAAAAAATATTCAAGTATTATTACATAGTGTGCATGAGTTATAAAATAAAAATTAAAATATATAAGTTTCTGAAAATAACGAATATCGATCCATTTAGCTATCAAAATAAAGAAAGAAATCATGCCCAATATAAGTTGTCAGTTGTCTTATTGTGAATCTTGAGGATAGATGTGGGATTCTCTTATGAATATAATATCTGATATTTCTGTGACCTAATACCGGAAATAAGAAGTAATATATACAAAAATACTTTTATCTCGATTCTTTAAAGATTTATTAAATAAGACATAAAAGTAAAATCTATTGGTCCTTTTCAAATTTGAAAATGAAGAGGTTGGTTGCATAGCTCTTATAAAAAAAAGTTTTATAAATAATAATGTAAAGTCCAAAAGTAACTAATATTGAATTAATATTTTACAAAATCTTCAAAATATTAGTTAATCTCAAAGTTCTAAATATTAAAAAATAAGTAATTGACTTAAATTTTAAAAGTGTAATTTTTTTTTTTTGAACTTTAAAGGAACATGACTATAAAAAAGGAAAAAACATATGTAGGGTACATGAGGTAAAAATTGTGCTATACGTTTTAAAACCCAATATTTTGATCCAATTTCATATACACGTCATCACTGATGTTTGACGTGCTTTTATCAATTTATTTTAGTTCCTTTAAAACCTCTAATTACTGGCCAATTTGCATTTGATATTATCAAGTTTATCTAATAGTTCGAATAATAAAAGGGTATAAGGTAAAATTCAATTGGTTGTAAAGTCCTAAATATTATGATTTCCTATATAGTAGTTCAACTAAAGAAATATCTAGGAAGCAAAATTTTAGCTAATTTTAATTTTTTTTGTATTAGGTAAATAATTTGATTATGATTGTGTCCAATGTAAAATTTATTTAGAGTAAGCGCGTTGCAGGTGAACCTATAATAATGACTATAAAATTATGAAAATTAAATAAATAGTTGTAAATATTTGTTTCAGATATAAAATAAAATTAAAAATAAACTCATGAAAATAATAAAATAAAGTCTAAAAATGAATAACGTTGAGTCACAGATAGATATAGTTCAAAATCAAAAAGCTCTGCAAATTTAAGAATTTACATTGATTAAGTAGATTAAAAGAATACTATCCCAATTACTTTCCAATCGACTTCTCAATATGAAAGTCAATATGTTTGATTTTGTCTTAATATGTCAGTTTGTTAATTTTTGAATTATAAATGATAGGTATTATAAAATAAAATTTCTATAATTAAAAGTATTTAGTAGAAGTAATAAATCTTAACAAAAAAAAAACTATCTTAATCCTCAACCAATATAACATGGTTTAAAATAAAAAAAATGAAGTTGCTTTTTTAACTATAAAAGCATAAAAATAAGAATTAATAAGAAATAAAAAGAGTTATCAAATTTTAATATTTTCCTTTTGAATTTATGAAAGCGAGAACTTATTGCTAAATAATTGAAAAAGAAATTTAAAATTTCATAAAACTTATATTATATTAAATTAATTTGGAAAAGTCAATTTGATGATATATGATGTTTGGTGTAAAAGATATATATTTCTATGTAAATCACCTTATATTTGGCTTTTGTTTTATGAAGTTGGGATGTTAATTGCTTAGATTCATGTTAAATTAATGTGTTTTTATGTGTAGGAATGAGTCGGGAGCAATTGGGGGCGAAACGAGCAAGAAACAAGCCAAAACGAGACAAAAGCGGACGAAGAGGCATTGGGCGCCACAGGCAGCGCCTGGCGCCACCTGTGGCGCTGGAGGCAGTATGTTTAGAGGAAGCCACTGGATGCAACGCCCTGGGGGGCGCCTGGCGCCAGCCAGGGCGCCGACGTCGGGAAACTGTCCTATTCCGTCTAGAAGTCTACTATTTTCGACCCTACCCCTTCCCAACACCTATATAAACACATCCAAACCCAAGAGGGACACATAGAACGTGATTTGGGAGGCAAAAACACTACGGAACATCGCACGGAAGCTTGGATCATCAGTTCTTCATCTTTGTCTAGTATTTTTATAGTTATTTCAATACTCTATATTTTGGTTGTTTTGAACATGAGTGGCTAATCAACCCTTGTTCTGGGGTTGTGATTAGCCATGAATATTGTGATTCGAAGTTGACAAATTCTTGATTATAATTCATGATTATATGGTTGTTTCTTCAATTCTATGCGTAATTGCTTAATTGTTTGGCCATCAATTAAGTTCTATCAATTATCTATGCTATGTTTGGGAAAACTATGTTTAGATTAGAGAAGAATTAAAGAAAGCATGTTTTTAACCTTTTACGGGGGCGGATTCGTTGTTAGGATAGGAATATACTTAATCACCATGCTTAGTTGAATATCGTATTTTTATTGCGTTCTTGATAGATTAATTCCATAGGAATATAAGTGTTAATTTTATTAAGAATAGGCGAATAGTACTTCGGAAGAAGGCTATGAGTACGCTTATCGATTAATTAGCAACCATACGTGAATTATATGAACGGGAAGTTAATTAGAACACAATAGGATTGGTGAAATAATCACAACCCTGGAATATTTGTTTTTATTGGTTAAAACAACATTTAATGTGTTCCTTGATAATCTAATTATAATTTAGAGTTGTAGTTTACATTAAACAATATCTTGAATTCGAATTGCTTGCTTAAATAACAATATTAGTCCGTTAGTAAGTAGTTAAATTAAGTCCCTGTGGGTACGATAACCCGGACTTACAATCCTATATTACTTGTCGACCGCGTATACTTGCGTGTGCGTTAGGGAGTAACAAGTTTTTGGCGCCGTTGCTGGGGACTTAAAATTATGCTACTTTACCAAAAAGCTTATATTTGTTACTTATTCAAGTTTCACTTATCGGCTTACGTTGTTTGCATTGACACAGGCTCTTCTATTGAATGCGGAGGAGTAGAAGCGCAAACAACC
>MCJB01026442.1:97346-132541 GCA_002018475.1 Nicotiana obtusifolia
AAACGTTTCCAAGGATTATGTAAGGTTGACATTGTTTCCCTTTTCTCTATTAGGGGAAGCAAAGGAGTGGTTGCAAAAGGAGCCTGCGAATTCTATTTACACATGGGATGACCTGGCCATAAAATTTCTGATCAAATTCTTTCCAACCAAGAAGACAAAGTCACTGAGAAGCCAGATTCAAGGATTTGAACAACGGGAAGGAGAAACTCTTCAACAGGCATGGGAAAGATATAAGAAGCTACTTAGGGATTGTCCACACCATTGCCAGACAGATGAGGTCCTGGGGCATACTTTTGTTGATGGGCTAGATGAAGCTTCAAAAATGAACCTCGACTCAGCTTGCGGGGGCAGTTGCATGGCCAAGCCCTATAGTGAAATCCAACTATTACTGAACAATTTCACTGCCAATGATCATAATTGGCAAGGGGACGGTGACTCACGCAGAGCAGTTAAGCAAAAGGGAGCTGGGTTGATCGAACTGGATGACCTTGCAGCTATGAGAGCAGAGATGGAAAAACTGGCTAATCAGATAAACAGAATGACGATGCAGCAGGTTCAACCAAGACAACAGGTCCAACAGATGTCGTTGTACTGTGAGATGTGTGGTGGCAACCACACAAGTGATATGTGCCCCACAAATCCGGAATCCATATATTATGTGGGACAACAGAACAGGGGGCCCTTAAATCAGAATACACAATATGGGAACATCTACAACCCGAATTGGCGGAATCATCCCAACTTTTCGTGGGGTGGTCATCAACAGCAGCAGAATCCAGGTAGACCACAGGGAAATTATAATCAACCACAAAGGCAACCTCCATAGGCAGATGATAATATGAATGAGTTGTTGAAGCAGCTGGTGCAAGACAACAAACAGTTAAGAACAGAATACCAAACCCTCACCACAACAGTGAGGAATCTGGAACGCCAATAGGGATAGCTGGTCGGGGCTCAAAATACTCGACCAGCTGGAGCTCTACCCAGCGATACTGAAGCAAACCCAAGGGCAGCACTGAATGTTGTATCATTGAGAAACGAGAGATAGTTGGAAGAGGTAGAATCGAAAAAGAAGAAGCAGGTGACCTTTAATGAAAAGTCGATCACCATTGAAGCAACAACAGAGAAAGCTAAAGAAGTTGAGAAGCTGGCTGAAGAGGCAAGAGCTAAGCAACCCCCATAACTGGTTGTAAGGACCCCACCTCCATTTCCACAGAGGTTACAAAAATTAAGGGATAATGAGGCATACAAAAAGTTCCTTGAAATTTTGAAACAGGTACAAATCAACATTCCATTGGTTGACATACTGCAAGAGGTGNACAATTATCCAAATGTGTCTAAAGATTATGTGAGGTTGACATTGTTTCCTTTTTCTCTATTGGGGGAAGCAAAAAGAGTGGTTGCAAAAGGAGCCTGCGAATTCTATTTACACATGGGATGACCTGGCCAGAAAATTTCTGATCAAATTATTTCCAACCAAGAAGACAAAATCACTGAGAAGCCAGATTTTGGGATTTGAACAACGGGAAGGAAAAACTCTTCGACAGGCATGGGAAAGGTATAAGAAGCTACTTAGGGATTGTCCACACCATTGCCAGACAGATGAGGTCCTGGGACATACGTTCGTTGATGGGCTAGATGAAGCTTCAAAAATGAACCTCGACTCAGCTTGCGGGGGCAGTTGCATGGCCAAGACCTATAGTGAAATCCAACTATTACTGAACAATTTCACTGCCAATGATCATAATTGGCAAGGGGACGGTGACTCACGCAGAGCAGTTAAGCAAAAGGGAGCTGGGTTGATCGAACTGGATGACCTTGCAGCTATGAGAGCAGAGATGGAAAAACTGGCTAATCAGATAAACAGAATGACGATGCAGCAGGTTCAACCAAGACAACAGGTCCAACAGATGTCGTTGTACTGTGAGATGTGTGGTGGCAACCACACAAGTGATATGTGCCCCACAAATCCGGAATCCATATATTATGTGGGACAACAGAACAGGGGGCCCTTAAATCAGAATACACAATATGGGAACATCTACAACCCGAATTGGCGGAATCATCCCAACTTTTCGTGGGGTGGTCATCAACAGCAGCAGAATCCAGGTAGACCACAGGGAAATTATAATCAACCACAAAGGCAACCTCCATAGGCAGATGATAATATGAATGAGTTGTTGAAGCAGCTGGTGCAAGACAACAAACAGTTAAGAACAGAATACCAAACCCTCACCACAACAGTGAGGAATCTGGAACGCCAATAGGGATAGCTGGTCGGGGCTCAAAATACTCGACCAGCTGGAGCTCTACCCAGCGATACTGAAGCAAACCCAAGGGCAGCACTGAATGTTGTATCATTGAGAAACGAGAGATAGTTGGAAGAGGTAGAATCGAAAAAGAAGAAGCAGGTGACCTTTAATGAAAAGTCGATCACCATTGAAGCAACAACAGAGAAAGCTAAAGAAGTTGAGAAGCTGGCTGAAGAGGCAAGAGCTAAGCAACCCCCATAACTGGTTGTAAGGACCCCACCTCCATTTCCACAGAGGTTACAAAAATTAAGGGATAATGAGGCATACAAAAAGTTCCTTGAAATTTTGAAACAGGTACAAATCAACATTCCATTGGTTGACATACTGCAAGAGGTGCCTAAATACGCAAAGTATATCAAAGATATTATAGCCAATAAAAGGAGATTGACTGAGTTTGAAACTGTGGCAGTCACCGAGGAGTGTAATTCTAGAATTCAAGGCAAGCTACCACAGAAATTGAAAGATCCAGGTAGCTTCACCATTCAAATTTCAATTGGGAAACATGCTGTAGGAAGAGCGTTATGTGATCTTGGAGCGAGTATAAACTTGATGCCACTCTCAGTATTCAGACAGTTGGGGTTGGATGACCCACGCCTAACGACAGTTATATTACAGTTGGCAGACCGCTCCTTGGCTCATCCGGAGGGAGTAATTGAAGACGTCCTAGTCCAAGTTGGCTCATTCATATTTCCTACTGATTTTATCATCATGGATTACGAGCCAGATCAGGACGTCCCATTTATTTTGGGGCGTCCATTCCTAGCCACCGGGCGCGCCATTATCGATGTCTGCGAAGGTAAAATGACGATGAGAGTGGGTGATCAAGAAGAAGTATTTAATGTTTATAAAGCACTCCGGTTGCCAACCCATTATGAGGAGTTATCCATGATCTCAGTGGTAGAGAATGTCTCTACATCATTAGTGCCTTACATGAGTCCAGCTAATTTTATTGAACGAATATTGATTGGGGATATGGAATTTAATGAAAATGAGATGATGGGGGAAATCGAGCAATTACTGGACATATCTTGCAATTATATTTAGGGGTTCAGAAAATTCGAAGAATTGGAGAGGCCTGTCACTCTGACCCTTCCCAAGCCGTCTATTGAGGAAGCACCAAGGCTAGAACTCAAGCCACTTCCAGCGCATCTGCGCTATGCTTATTTGGGTAATTCTGAAACGTTGCAAGTGATTATATCGTCCAGCTTGACCAGCACGCAAGAAGAAAAATTGCTTCGAGTCCTTCGAGAATACAAAAAGGCAATTGGGTGGACCATAGCAGACATCAAGGGGATTAGTCCATCTTTTTGTATGCACAAAATTTTTCTAGAGGATGGACACTGCCCCAGTGTAGAGAAGCAACGGAGATTGAATCTGATAATGAAAGAAGTGGTGAAGAAGGAAGTCATAAAATTGCTCGACGCGGGTATCAATTTTTCCAATTTCTGATAGCAACTGGGTCAGCCCAGTTTAGTGTGTGCCTAAAAAAGGTGGAATGACTGTCGTAGAAAACGAGAAGAATGAGTTGATTCCTACTCGAACTATTACGTGATGGAGAGTATGCATTGATTACAGGAAATTCAACAAAGCAACTCGCAAAAACCACTTCCCACTCCCATTCATTGATCAAATGCTCGACAGGTTAGCCGGGCATGAATACTACTGTTTTCTGGATGGCTACTCGGGATACAACCAAATTGTCATATGCCCCGAAGATCAAGAGAAGACCACCTTCACTTGTTCTTATGGTACTTTCGCCTTCAAGCGAATGCCATTTGGACTATGCAATGCACCAGCAACATTCCAAAGATGCATGATGGCTATTTTCACTGATATGGTGGAAAAATTCGTGGAAGTATTCATGGATGATTTTTCAGTTTTTGGGTCTTCCTATGATGATTGCTTAAAGAACCTCAGCAAGGTGCTAGCACGTTGCGAAGAAACGAATCTGGTGCTTAATTGGGAAAAGTGCCACTTTATGGTGCAAGAAGGCATTGTATTGGGTCACAAAATATCCAGAACCGGTATCGAAGTAGATAAAGCTAAAGTGGAGGCGGTTGAAAAATTACCTCCACCAATTTCAGTCAAGGGTGTCCGGAGCTTCTTGGGACATGTAGGTTTTTATAGATGATTTATTAAAGATTTTTCTAAAATTGCTACTCCTTTGTGCAGGTTGTTCGAAAAGGATGTATCTTTCAAATTTGATGATTCCTGCCTCAAGGCTTTTGAAGAACTTAAGAAGAAGTTGGTGACTGCTCCTATCATCGTAGCACCGAACTGGTCATTGCCATTTGAACTTATGTGTGATGCAAGTGACTTGGCTATTGGAGCAGTGTTGGGACAGCGGAAGGACAAGGTGTTCCACTCCATCTACTATGCAAGCAAAACTCTTGACGATGCACAACAAAATTACACCACCACAGAAAAAGAGTTGTTAGCAGTAGTTTGGGCCTCAAAAAATTCTAAGCTTACTTGGTGGGAACAAAAGTCATAGTCCACACCGACCATGCAGCAATCAGGTACCTATTTACTAAAAAAGAGTCTAAAGCTAGATTAATGCGTTGGGTATTGTTGTTGCAGGAATTTGATGTGGAAATCAGAGATCGGAAGGGGACAGAAAATCAGGTGGCTGACCATTTATCCCGCTTGGAAAATCATGAGCACGTAGAAGAAGATGGACAGATAAAAGAAGTATTTCCAGATGAACATCTCTTTGCAATCACTCATGATTCTCCCCCATGGTATGCTGATTATGTGAACTACTTGGTGAGCGGCGTACTTCCTCCAGACTTCAAGACTGAAGCTAGAAAAAGGTTCTTGCATGATGTGAATTTCTACTACTGGGATGAACCTTATTTGTTCAAACAGTGTGCTGATCAGTTAATGAGGAGATGTATTCCGGAAGAAGAAGTGGAGTCCGTCCTGCATAATTGTTACGCCTCACCCTATGGAGGCCATCACGGAGGAGACAAAACAGCAGCTAAGGTATTGCAGTCCGATCTATTTTGGCCAACCTTGTTCAAAGACGCACATGCATTTGTTAAAAGGTGCGATCAATGCCAGAGAACGGGCACAATTACACAGAAGCAGGAGATGCCTCTCAACAAACATTCTAGAAGTTGAACTTCTTTATGTTTGGGGGATAGACTTTATGCGACCGTTCCCACCTTCCAGAGGGAACAAATATATTCTGTTAGCTGTTGATTATGTATCGAAATGGGTGGAGGCAATTGCTTTGCCTACAAATGATGCAATGGTAGTGGTTGCATTCGTGAAGAAGAATATATTCTCCAGATTTGGGACTCCACGGGCGTTAATCAGCGACGAAGGAACTCACTTTTTCAATCGGCTATTAAATAACCTTCTAGCAAAATATGGGGTTCGTCACAAGGTTGCTACAGCATATCACCCCAGACAAGCGGCCAAGCGGAGGTGTCAAATAGGGAGATTAAGCAAATTCTAGAAAAGACGGTGAGCGTGAACAGGAAGGACTGGGCTTCGAAGATGGATGATGCTCTTTGGGCATATAGGACAGCTTACAAAACACCAATTGGAACGTCCCCTACAAATTGGTTTATGTAAAAGCATGCCACTTGCCGGTGGAGCTGGAGCATAAAGCATACTGGGCAATCAAAAGGCTGAATATGGATTTTGACGCAGCAGGCGAAAAACGGCTTATGCAGCTGAATGAATTAGATGAGTTCCAACTACACTCGTACGAGAATTCTAAGTTGTATAAAGAGAAGACAAAAAGATGGCACGACAAGCACATCAAGCCACGCCATTTTGAACCTGGCCAACAAGTATTATTGTTCAACTCAAGACTTAGGTTATTTCCTGGAAAACTTAAATCAAGATGGTCAGGTCCGTTTGAAGTGGCAAGGGTCACTCCACATGGTGCAATCGAACTACGAGTTTTGAATAGTGAAAGAAAATTTTTAGTGAACGGTCAAAGAGTTAAGCACTATTGGGGAGGTTTGATTAACTGGGATAAAACCAAAGTCGTGCTTACCAATGAGTAAAGCAAAAATCTGAGTCGTGCCGCGACGTTAAATCAGGCGCTTGTTGGGAGGCAACCCAATTTTTATCGTTTTTTTTAGTTTAACTTCTTGTTTTATTCTTTTAGATTAGATAGGGGAATACAACTGATGTATACAATTATTCGATGTAATGTTGTAAGATATATAAGTGGAAAAAAAAAAAGAAAAAGAGGTGAAAACGTTCTGCCTTCAGCGCCCAGCGCTGCCTGTGGCGCCCCAGGCAGTAAGTTCAAGACCCCCCAACGCCAGGAAGGGCGCTAGGCGCCGGCTTGGGGGAGGGTGTCCAGGTAAGTATTTTCTTTTTTCTAATTTTCGACCCATACCCGCTAAAACCCGACCCACAACCCGTTTTTCACTAACACTAATAACCCTTTTTATTAACCCACCCCACCCGAATTCCTCACAAGCACAGAAAAACAAGTGCTCTTCTTTCTGCCCGCGAACTTCTTCTTCTTCTTCACTAAAAATTTCAGCTTTCTCAATCTCTCTTATCTCTCTAATCTTCAGGTATGTTACACGTTCTCTTCTCCTTCATCTTCTCTTTTATTTTATTCAATGTATTGTATTTTTTCTGTATCTTCATGCTCCCCTCCCCAAAAATCCCCCATATCTTCTCCATCTCTTAACCCTTTCATGGTAGTGAGTATGTCCGAAACATTGGTTGATTCTTCTTGTTATCGGAGTAGTAAACTATAATTTCCTCTACTCCGTCAACATGGGAGGGTCACTACACTCCACCATTGTTGAAATTGCAGCACACACTCCACGCACACAAGCTGTTTGTTTAAATGCCCGAATGAGATTTTTTTATGCACCGGTGAAGTCTGAGTAGCCGACGACACTTGTATAGGCGTTTGAATTAAGTGTGGGGTATCTTGGGGGGACGTTACTAGTTGAGGGATAGGAATTTGATGCCGCAAACCTTCTTACGTTTTTACTCTTGCATATGTATGTTGTATAATTGTGTAAGATAGCTTAATGTATGTATATTCCAGCATTAGCATAGACAGTGCCAAGTTTTTACCTTTCGTTGTCGTTATCGCTTATTCATGTCGCCATGATCACAATTTTTTTTTTTTACACATTGGGAAGTCTTGAGTACCCGTAGTTTATATTGCAACCCTTGCTCACTTTTCTAGTTGCTCGTGTTGCAGGACATTATGGCACGTGATGATGCTAAAGGGAAAGGTCTTGGAAAAGCTTCCGCTACTTCACAGGTTTCGAAGAAACGAAAACAGGGAGAGAGCTCCGCGAGACAATCCAAGGGAAAGCAAGTGGACGAGGGATCACAGCAAGTCCCCTCTAGGCCCCGTCCTCGATTAGAATTGGTTAATGATGCTGCGGCGGTATGGTATCGGAACTTCGTGCCGACTGGGCGCTATGTTTCCGAAATGGGCATAAACACAACTACTTTAGAAAGGCGGTTCCCGGACGTGCTTGCCAGACTATGCATCTCACGAATGGAAAAATTTTTGGACTGCCCAGGGCCAGCCAATTTGAGTCTGGTTCGTGAACTGTATGCCAACTGGAACCATCATCGCTCTATCTCTCATGTTCGTGGAACCGATGTGCCATTGGGTAGAGAAGCGCTGGGTAACTATCTAGGTGTTGAAAATGCCGATCCACAGAGACTGCAACGCCTCATTAAGAGTCCTCCTTATGAGCTGATACGACATAGATTGTGTGGCATCGATTCAAATGCCAAATGGAACAGGAAGCAGGGGAACATTCATCTCTCTATGGTTAGGGCGGATTTCAACAGCACTGCCAAGGTATGGCAGAATTTTGTGCAGGCTAGACTGATGCCTGCTGAACACAGCAGTGACTGCACTCGAGCCAGAGTGTGTCTGATCTTCTCACTCATGATCGGCCGACCTATCAATATTGCTGAGATTATGCTCAACGAAATGGCCTGCACCAGATTCGGGCGACAGATTCGGCGGTTATATAATACATGCGATTCTTGGGAGTGCCTGAATATCCTGGGCATGACGAAGTGATAGAGGCACCAGCGGGGCTGATGGATATCACTGCCGTCATGGAAACGTCGGCCAATCTCACCCCCGCGGCTCGATTGGAGCGTGAAGAAAATTTCAACAAATACATGTACAACGCTATCAATCTGCTCATGAGCCGAGCTGACATCACTGATGAAGAGCGCATGCACCTGCGCGATGATCTTTCCGGCGCGTCTAAAGAGATGTTAGGGATTGCACCTGGCAGTCCTGTACATTCATCCGAGGACGCCAACACAGTGCAGGGCTCGGACAATGAGGGGGATGATGATGATGGCGCAACAGGACCTATGGCGTTGGTGCCTTTTGAGCTGGATTCCGATGAGACCGGCACGGACTGACAGGGAGTTTCTTCTCACCCTACTTTGCTTTTCATATTTTCAATGCATCGGGGACTATGCATAAATTAAGTGTGGGGTGGGGGAACTACTACTTGTGTTGGTGCTGTATGTTGTGAAAATTTGTGTGTTTTGTGAGTTGACATTATGTAGGTTGTTAGTTTTAATTTGTTAGTTTTTATTTAGTTCTGTTAGTGTATAATGATTAGTATTTTTGTTCTCTTAATAGTTGTTTGTTATAATTTAACCAAAAAAAAAAAGATATATATATTTCGGATTTTTCCTGACGATGGATCTTTTTCTTGAGGGAAATATTTGATTAAAAATAACAAAAAGATTTTATTTTATTTATAGGATAGTTCCTTGGTTTTTCTTAAGGCACCGTTTCTTTTCCAAGAATGTAGCTCGAACCGGACAATTTAATTTCTTTTTAGGACTATTTTAGAAGGAACTGAGTTATATTGCAATACTTCTTGACATAGTCGATGCTAGTACAATAGGCTATAACACATGATCTAGATTCTCGTTTAGTTGAATTGTAAGCCTAAAGAAAACCGCCAAATTTGTGTCACCCCTTCTCAATTGTTGACTTGTATACCATATAGTGTAATTACTGCTTAATTGTTTCAATTATGTATGCTTGCTTGACTTGAAATTTGAACAGAACCGTCCTGATTGAGTCATGTGCATTGTGTGAGTGAGGTTTGGATTCTCTATGCTATCCTGTATAGTCTAGAACTTGCCCGTGTGTTAATTGAAGCGAAATTGTAAGTTGGGCTAATCTAAGAAATGATATAGGCATTTTCTTGTTTGATTATGGATGTGCGTGTCACATCGAATATAAAATTGTTCGTTGCTAGCCCCTTTGAGCCTATAGACCTTTTTCTTTGGTACCTGCATTACAAGCCATTCCCTTATTTTGTTCTTGAATTAGACCTTATTTGAACCTTTACCTCCTAAGGCACTTAGTAGCTAAAAGAAGTAAGGGGAGAGTTTAGGGGATTGTCTTGATTATGAGTGGAACCGTGAAAGGACTTGTCGGTGCAATGAAGCTGAAATTAAGAATCACTAGCTGATGAGTATTTGTATGGAGTGTGAAAAGAAAGAAAAAAAAAAGAAAAAAAACAAAAAGAAGGAAAAAGGAAAAAAACGAAAAAGAAAAAAAATGTGAAAAAAAAATATTAGTGAAAAGTATATAGAAAAACACCTCCTATTGATTTGTGCTAGTGAAATGATAGAAATGCTGAGCTGAAAAAGGAAGGCTGTGTATATGAGACAAGTTTAGTAATTGAAAAAGAAAAGTGCTCGAATTGTGATTGTAGTGTATTAAGTGCTTAGGAGGACTAGCCACTATTACCAGATATATCTTACCCGTCCCCTAGCCCACATTACAACCTTAAAAGTCCTAGTTGATCTTAGATGTGACTAACTCAATTAGTAGAAATCTACACTACGGGCAAGCCTATGGTACTATTACTGGAAGCATATGAGTTCTTTGTGAGAGTGAGGGTATTTTGTTCAAAATTGTGTGATATTATTCATATATGTTTACTCTTCGGATTGTGGTAAGGGCACATGATTTCATGAGCGATTGATAATGTTGTGAATTATCTTGTTAGGTAAGTATATGTATTGAGATTGCTTAATGGTTGCAAGTCGACTCTTCAGGTTGGGTGGTGACATTTGGGTTGTTGGATGATATTGAAGTATTATGCTTAAGTAGACTTTACGGGAAGTATACGGATTAATTGTGTGTGCATGCTTATGTGCTAGTGTTGATTGTGTTCAAAAGTATGATTTGATTGAAAAATCGAATGCTTCGTGATGATATTAAGTGGATGTAGTTGGGAAGTTGGTATATAATCCCATTGCTCGAGGGCGAGCAAGAGTCTAAGAGTGGGATGTTGATGTTGGTGTAAAAGATATATATTTCTATGTAAATCACCTCATATTTGGCTTTTGTTTTATGAAATTGGGGTGTTAATTGCTTCGATTCATGTCAAATTAATGTGTTTTTATGTGTAAGAATGAGTCGGGAGCAATTGGGGGCGAAACGAGCAAGAAACAAGCCAAAACAAGACAAAAGCGGACGAAGAGGCATTGGGCGCCACAGGCAGCGCCTGGCGCCACCTGTGGCGCTGGAGGCAGTATGTTTAGAGGAAGCCACTGGACGCAGCGCCCTGGGGGGCGCCTGGCGCCAGCCAGGGCGCCGACATCGGGAAACTGTCCTATTCCGTCTAGAAGTCTACTATTTTCGACCCTACCCCTTTCCAACACCTATATAAACACATCCAAACCCAAGAGGGACATATAGAATGTGATTTGGGAGGCAAAAACACTACGGAACATCGGACGGAAGCTTGGATCATCAGTTCTTCATCTTTGTCTAGTATTTTTATAGTTATTTCAATACTCTATATTTTGATTGTTTTGAACATGAGTGGCTAATCAACCCTTGTTTTGGGGTTGTGATTAGCCATGAATATTGTGATTCGAAGTTGACAAATTCTTTATTATAATTCATGATTATATGATTGTTTCTTCAATTCTATGCTTAATTGCTTAATTGTTTGGCCATCAATTAAGTTCTATCAATTATCTATGCTATATTTGGGAAAACTATGTTTAGATTAGAGAAGAATTGAAGAAAGCATGTTTTTTATAACCTTTTACGGGGGCAGATTCATGGTTAGGATAGGAATATACTTGATCACCATGCTTAGTTGAATATCGTATTTTTATTGCGTTCTTGATAGATTAATTCCATAGGAATATAGGTGTTAATTTTATTAAGAATAGGCGAATAGTACTTCGGAAGAAGGCTATGAGTACGTTTATCGATTAATTAGCAACCATACGTGAATTATATGAACGAGAAGTTAATTAGAACACAATAGGATTGGTGAAATAATCACAACCCTGGAATATTTATTTTTATTGGTTAAAACAACATTTAATGTGTTCCTTGATAATCTAGTTATAATTTAGAGTTGTATTTTAGATTAAACAATATCTTGAATTCGAATTTTGCTTGCTTAAATAACAATATTAGTCCGTTAGTAAGTAGTTAAATTAAGTCCCTGTGGGTACGATAACCTGGACTTACAATCCTATATTACTTGTCGACCGCGTATACTTGCGTGTGCGTTAGGGAGCAACAATATACAATAAGAATATTTTTGTTTTTGTCAAGTCGTTGAAGATTGATACACCATGTGAGAATACGGTCTAAAATTTTTCTTTAATAAGGAATTATTTAATAACTAAAAGTAGTTAATTAGAGTACAAATATTAGATAACATGCACTATAATTTTTCAGTACGTAGTTCAAACAAGAAAACTATTTATTTAAGTTAATACTCTAACTGATTTTAAAATTTTAATAATATTAGAGAACTATGGAAAATATTTAATAATTTAACAACTTTATGTGATTTCACAGTGCGAACATTTTAATACAATACCAACAGTATCATTCCTACAAATTGTTAGGTATATAATATTAAATTTTGTAATTGTGATAAAAATTTAGCTGTAAAATATTAATTCAGAGAAAAAGAAAGGATGATAACAATACAATTACTTAATTTTAGTGACTCTAGAACACAATTGAAGCGTAAATAGGAAAACAAAAAATGCACTCACACAAGATACGCCTGCCTATTATTATTCCAAGAAGTCCAATCCACAATTATCTTTAATCTTAATTTTCTCAAAATTCATCTTGCTGCTTTAATTGAGAATCGACCATCACGTCTCCACTGATAAAATATTACTATTTATAGATTCTTAAGATTTTCAAAACATTTGATTAATTATATATGAAAAACAAATCTTACCGAAATACACAAAATAAATTTATAAATTAAATGAAAAATAAAATTAGAAACAACCTTCTGCTCCAGGTCCATGGATGAGGCATTTGTTGACAGCATAAATATGAAGATGACAATGTCCATGAAAAAAAAAAAAAAAAATAGGCACATACCTTCACCTTGATTTTGATCAATTTAAAGCTCTAAATACATACAATTCCTCATATACAAAGACAACACGACAGCAATAAATATACCCGTGAACACTCTTAAGATGGAGTATAATTACGCATCTTTAATGTATCAAACCCAAATCTCCCTTTACTCATGAAAGGATTCTCCTTGGATGGATATACTTTATATAGTTACTTTTTAAAATTCAAATAAGAATTTTTTTTATTTATAATTCCTTAATATTACAAATTCTTACCGGAAATATTTTTAGTCAAAGTAGTTATTAGTTTTAAAATATTGGAGAAAATAATTAAATGACCATTTTGTTCAATGTGAACTTCATTTTTAAAGGGTAAAATAGACGAATAACATTCCGCTAAGGGCCTTCGTGCTTTTAATATAACTAGTCTTAGGATACGCGCGTTGCGCGTGTTCCCCATCTCAATGAGTGATTTTTGTAAGAAAATTATATATTATTTTTAGAATTATGTTTGAGTTATAAAATAAAATGTACACTTCTGAAATTTATGCAGATTGATCTCATATAGCTAACTCAATAAAAGAAAGAACTTTATTTGTAAAACTCTTCAATCATTATTAAAAAATTTACCTTAGATTATGTTCCAATATTATAAATTCATATGTTCAGTTTCAAAAATTATCGTGCTTTCTTGTTAGTTTCAGTAAAAGCATATAGCCCTTGAAGATTTAAGATTTAGAATTTTTCTGATACACATAAGCTTTTATTACAATTCTTAAAGATTATCAAATTTATGTCTTCTCAGTTTATCTCTCTTCAAAGGTTTCGATACTCCCAATGTAATGAAGTTTTAGTTGTTGAAATAAATAATAAAAATAATGATTTACATAACTTTGTCGAAATGTGCGTAAGCAAAGGAAACATAACTAAAACATAAAAATTTAATAGGGCTAACAAATTACGATAAAAGTTATTAAATTAACTAACTAACTCTATGTTATCATATTAATTTTGATTTTTTATATATATAATTCATTTTATGTCTTAAATGTTTGGACTTCTTACATAGTTCAAATAAAAAAAAATTTAATACGCAAAATGTTAATTGATTTAAAAATCTTGAATATTAGTAAAATATTTACACAATACTTTTATTCAATATAAAAATAATTTTTAAAGAATAAAAAATTGATTAACATTTCGTGTAGAGGTTTCGTGCTTTTATAGTATAAATTAGGCTTGTACGATTTATTATAACTAAATATGACAACAAATAATTATTTTGGGTGCTTAATTAAACATGGATTAACTACCTTGTATGATTAAAATAAGAACTTTTAAAGTGCATATATTGTTTCGCATTAAAATAATTTTAATTTAGATGTTATTGTATTAAAAAATTTAATTGAATATGTGATTTTATTAGAAATCAAGTGAAGTCGCCATTGTTCTCATCCTGATTCCATAAGTAATTGCATGAAGGATGTATTGTCAATTAGTAAAATCTATATAAGGCAAAATATTTTTTGATTTTGAATTCCTACATATTATGACTTCTTTCCTATTTTAATAAGGAAAGATTTAATATGCAAAATTTTAATTGAAAACTAACTTAAATTATAAATTTATCCTTTGTAAAAGTATTTTTAAATGGTAAAAAAGGCGAATGACATTCGCTAAGAGTCTTCTTGATTTTAATATAGTATAGATAGATTTGTTTAGATGTATGCACGTCAATATGGTCTGACTAATTGTAAAGAAAGTAATTCTAGGGAATAATAATTAATTGAATTATAGATACTTCATACAATTTAAATAAGGAAGCATAAAAGTTTTAAATAATAGAAAAATAATTAAATAACTATTCTTAAATATGAGAAAAATAACTATAATGACTATTTTGTCTAGTATGACATTTATTTTTAAAGGGTAAAAAAGACGAACAAAATTGAAGATGATCCAAATTTTCACCTAAAATTAATCGGTTAAAATTATTTTGATTTTTCTACTACAAATATTTTATACTACTATATATTTTAAATAAGAAAGAATTTAATATATAAATATAAATAAATAATGAAATAATAAATAAGTATGTATCGAATTAAATTTTAAGACCAACAAATAGTTTCATTGGGAGGGACACTAAATTAAGAGGCAAAATTATTCTTGATTAAAATACAACGACAAAGGACACAAAATTACACAACTCTTTATCGTCGAATTTCATTGTAAGGAAAAAACCTCTGATTTTATTTCTTTCCTATTTAAAGTATATAATAACTGCATAAAAATTATGATAATGCACGTGTTGAATGTTGCTCAAATAAAGCAAAAATATCAAATAAAGCAAAAATATATCAGAATATGATGCCCTAATATATTGAGGCTTCCTACTTAGTTTAAATAAGGAATGAATTAATGAGAAATATTTAGCTAATTTTGAAGTCCTAAATAATAGAAAAATAATTAAATGATTATATTGTCCAGCGTGAATTCTATTTTAAAAGGGTAAAAAAGACGAGGAATATTTTGCTAAGGGCCTTCGTGCTTTTAGTATAATATAGATATAGATAGATAGATATAGATCAATATTCCAAACATACTGGATAAAATTATCGTCTGCTAAATCTCCAACCTTGTGCCAAGTCATAGAGGATTTACTGATTGGTGTAATAGGTGTATTAAATAGTTTGATTCCCATGCTGAAGCATCAGAACTATGTTAAAACTTATTATTTAGGCGTTTCAACAATTTTAATCTACAATAAAGTCAACCAAACACAATCTAGAGGTTGTGGAATAAATTGAAAATGCTCCAAAGGAAAGAAGAATTTGAACATAGATTAGACTTTTAGACGTCTTATTTTAATAGTGAACTGAATACCCAATCACTTGGTAATAATGGGGGGAGGAAACCTCTGTTCCGTTTTTTATATTTGGCAAGTCAATGAAAGAGAACGACTTGCCAAGTGGTCTTATTTAAATTATCACCTTGGATTAACTATGTCGAATATCGAGTTTAAAAAATTATTCTACAATTGAATTTTCTTGTGTTCAAGAACAGAGGTACAAAATTAAATCAAAATATCCCTATTTAATTCTAAAAGCTTAACTGGTATCTTATTTAGTTAAAGAGTACTTCAGCTTTTTTTTTTTTTTTTTTGGACAATGAACCTTCCACGCCCAATTTTTCTCAGATCGTCCTTTTTATACGGCTGTTTAGTAGTGTGAAAAAAAAGGAGAATTGGGGATGGGAGACAAACAATTAAATAAGAAACAAAGGTTCCTTATACCTACGCTACGCCTGCATAGACTCCGAAAAACATGGTTCAATGCCCCTTCTAAGACGGCTTTTTGTCCACCCATGCAGACAATGATACATTTATAATTAATGAAGTATATTTTACAAGGGGATATTGAATAAATGACTTATTGTTGACAAAATCTACTACTAACTATTTTTGCCACATTGGAAACTTTTCCCTTGTAAATAAGGTTCACGTGTTGAATGTTTTTTTTTTTTCTTATTTGTCAATAAGGATAAGTATGGCTCATTTTTGTAACAAGAAGAATAGATCTGACCAAATATTGACGGAGTTATAGATTTGGACCATTTTACAAAGTGCATGAGCAAATTTGGATGTTTTTCCTTATTCGTTTATTTTGATACTTGCTTCTAACGTGTATGGTCACCTTCTTGCCAAGGTGTTATTAAATTACTTCAATTCTCTTTATTTTTTCAAGTTCACAAGCCATATATATATTAAGCTCACATACATTTTCTTATTTTTATAGTGTTTTATCAACACTTATAGAAAAATAAATGAATTCAGCATTTTATTTCATACGTAGTTTTTCTATGTTTAAGTTGTTTATTAATTAGTTGTTTATTCATTTATTCATTAAAAATTAATCTATACTATATTAAAAGCACAAAAATCCTTAGCGAAATATCGTTCGCCTTTTTTATCCTTAAAATATCGACTTTACACTAGATAAAATTGTAATTTAAGTTGCCTTCCTAATATTTAGGAATAAACATTTAATTACCATTTATGCTAATTGTCCTAAAGTTAGAACTTTAAAATCAACTAGAATTTTATTTGTTAATCTTTCCTTATTAGATTGTATTACAATTTTATTTGCAATAGGAAGACGTGATTTTAATACACAAAATACTTGTGTTTCAATAGGAAAAACAATACTAGCTTTTTACCACGTCTAATCTCCATATCATTTGTAGGATTTCAAATTAAAACGCTAAAAAAAAAGAAGAAGAGAAGATTAATCAAGTACACTACTAAATTGAATAATTTCTATAATACAGGATAACTTACATATCTATCTATCTATCTATCTATCTATCATATTAAAAGCACGAATGCCCTTAATGAAATATCGTTCCCTTTTTTTACCATTCAAAATTGAACTTCAGCATTAAACAGAAATCGTGATTTAGTTATTATTGTAATATATAGTACTACAAAATCAACTAATTTGGTTATAAAATCTTTCTTGTGTTGAATTATGTAGGGAGTCCTAATATTTAGGACTTTAATATAAATATTAAAGGAAGCTCGGTGCACTAAACTCCCCATATGTGGGGGGTCTGGGTAAGGGCCGGACCACAAAGATCTATTATCTTTTACTTATATTGTTTGGAAGAAATAACAGTATTACATTGTCTTAACATAAATATTGTTTAGGAGAAATAACAATATTACATTGTCTTTTGCTTATATTTATTTACGCCAATTTCTATATGAAATATGTTTGAACTTATAATTCTAAGGGGAGGATACTATATATTCTTACTATTAAATTAAGATGTATGTACTTAATTAACTATTTTTCTAATAATTAGATGTAATTTTAAAATATTATACGAAAACATCGATGGAGAGAAAAAGTTGATATTCGAGTAAGAAGGAGTTAAAAAAAATATCTCTATTTTTTATATCATTGTAAAGGCACAAATTCCGAATGCAATAAATAAATAAATTATTTTTTAAATTTTTATTCAATAATTCAAATATATTATTTAATAATATTTACGTAATTTTTTAAAATTATATACTCATTGATATAGGTACACGCGAAAAACGAGTACCCTAAGACTAGTTAAGTTTAAAAGCGTATATAGCTGTAAGATAATTATTAGATTAATGTCAATAAATAATCATTATGGATCACAGAGAAAGTCTTTCATATAAAGATGTCCCGGTAGACCATAGTCCGTCAACTTATTTGATTCTTCCTAAATATATTACTAAGTATACAAACACTGCATAATAAATTAGTATCAAAAGCAACATAAAATGTACAGTAAATTTGGTGTAATGACCAGACTGATCGTTTTGCTTTCTAGAATTATGTTTTCCTATTTAAAACTTTTCGTACTTTTCCTGTTTTATGACTTGCGAGGAATAGTTGGTTTAGTTTTGGAAGGGTCTAGGTTGAATTCGGAACTCTTAGTTCCATAATAGTGGCCTAAGGTGGTCAAGTTTGACTTAAGTCAACACTTTGAGTAAAAGACCTCGGAATTGGAATTTGAAGGTTCTAATAGGTTTATATGGTGATTTTGGACTTGAGCGTATATTCGGATCGAGTTTCGGATGACCTGGGAGCGATTCAGCACTAATTGTTGGAAGTTGGCATTTTGAAGGTTCTATAGTTCGCTAAGTTTGACTTGGAGTGGACTTTGGTAATAGCGGATCCCTTGGGTATTCCGAGCCTGGTGATAGGTTTATATTGTCATAATGGACTTGTATGCGAAATTTGGTCCCACTCTGAGTTGTCTAAGTATGATTCGTCGCGTTTAGAGTTAGTTGAAAGAAGATAGAAGGTTGGAAGATTGATTAGTTTGGTTTGGGGTGCGATTCTTGGTTGCGATATTATTTTATGTGTTTTGAGGCCTCGAGCAGGTTCAGCTTATATTTATGAACTTGTTGGTATATTTGGACGGGATCCCAGGTAGCTCGGGTAAGTTTCGGACCACCTGGAGCATGTTCAAAAGTTGGCAGATTTTTGTTGGTGCTGGTGTGCTTCGCGATGGCGAAGGAGGTCCGCGATCACGATAGAGGGATTTTGGAGGGGTAGTTGTTGCTCTTGACGAACGCAAAGTAGGCCCCGCGAACACAGTGAAGGACCTGGCGACTCTTTGCGAATGCGAAGGAGCTACACGAAAGCTAAGAAGGAAAGAAAGGAGAACGAAAGAAAGGAGGGGGCTGGCAGGACTTAGCCTTCGCAAACTTGGGAGGGGTGACCGTGAACACGAAAGGTTGGGTGGCAGTGGCCTTCGGGAACGTGACTGTGAGCCCGCAGATGTGAAGGGTTGGGTGGCAGTGGCCTTCGCGAACACGGCTGTGAGCCCGCAAATGTGAAGAGGCATGACAGGGCAGGGGCGGAGTTGGCCTTCGCAATGGCGAGGGTTCTTCCGCGATCAAAATGAAGGATGCCTGGGCAGAATATAAGATTTAACTTCGAGAATTAGCTCATTTCATCCTATTTTCTCTTGGCTTGGGCGATTTTGGAGCTTCTTGAAGAGTCATTTTCATCAAGTATCACTAGGTAAGTGATTCCTACTTGTTGTAAGCTAAATAGATGAATTATATGTGAGTTTTAACATGGCAATTAGTAGAAATTATAGGGTTTGGATTGAAAATATAGAATTGGTAAAAATAAGATTTGACTACGAAATTAGGCATGAAATTAAAAATAAATAATATATTTGAGTTCGTGATGCTATGGGTAATATTTAGCTTTAAAAATTTATGAAATCCAGGCATCTGGGTGGGGGTTGAGAATTGATTCTAATAATTAAATTATGTGTTCTTGAGTATATATTGATTAGTTTTCACGTTCTTTTAGCTAGTTTCGAGACACTCAACATTGATTTGAGGTGTTAGTAAGGTGTTGGAGCCAATTATTGAATTTGAAATCAAGACAAGTTTCTTGCCTAATTTTGTAAGAGGGAATTTACCCCCGTAGATGTTCTATTTGCTATGTGCTACTTGCAAAAGGAACTATGCACGTACGAGGTGACGAGCTTCCGTGCGTAAGCTAGATTCTTGATTATGTCGGGGTAGTCTTAGATTTACATCATGCCTTAAATGTACTACTTGAATTAGTCTTGCCTATTTAAATACTTGAATTCATGACTAAGCTTGATACTAGAACATAGTTGACTGAGCCTTGTAACGTTAAGTTTTGGCGGAATACTTGATTATTGGTAGAGTTATGCTTTCTCTTGCGTTTATATCCTCGTGTTGTACTTATTTTGATCAGTAGTTTCGTGATTACTTAAACTTTATCACGACTCAAATCCCTCCACCAGGGTCGTGATGGCACCTAATTTCTATAACTAAGTAAGCCGATCACTTAACATTATTTAAAACAATAAAGCATGGTATAATAAAAACAGAGTTTAGCAGAAATGGGGGAATAGAAGTAATACAAGCCAAAGTGGCAATACTCAACATCACTCCCCATAACTAGGTAGTACAGAGTCATGAGATCTAACTGAATACATAGGAATATCTCAAATGTACAACACAGTTTGGATAACAAAATGACAGTATAAAAAAGAAAAGGACTTCAAAGGATTGCGACGGTCAATGCAGCTACCTCGAATCCTGGATCCGCTACCTCCAATAACTGGATCTACACAAAAATATTATAAAAGTGTAGCATGTGTACACCATGATCAGTACCTAGTAAATATCTAGACTAATCTCGGTGAGGTTGAGACGAGGCTCAAGTCATGTGATATTCAATAGTCAAAATAAACATGTACAATAAATCAAAAGACTGCAACAGAAAAGATAACATAAACAAGAACAATAATATCATTGGAACAAGTGATAACAGTTAAAAACAAGAAAACAACTCGGCTTCAACAACAAAATATTAAAATAGAAATACACACCAATGATACCTCACACCCACATTGTCAGCTTCACTCGTACGACAAGGATTTCGTGCCACAATACCAATCCCAGTGGTAGGACAAAGACCTCATGCTAATATCAAACACACTCGCACAGAAGAAACCTCGTGCCACAATACCAATCCCAGTGGTAGGACAAAAAACCTTGTGTCAATACCCAAACATTACGTTCAACATGTCCACATGTGCCACAAAAATTACAAACAATAATGCCAAAGCTTTTATCACTGCTATGACTTCATATTTTTATCAGCAAGTGCATGAGGACATGTAAAATAGTAAGGTACGGATGGGTATTTAACAAATAAAGCATTACTACGGCTAAAAACAAGTGTAGTGATCATGTTCCTATAGCCAAAAAGTGTTTAAGCCTTGTTCATGTGCAATACAACCTCAAATTAAGGCATTAATAGCCTAAAACCTATTCCAGTCACAAACCACACATAGCACCCATGTACACGCTCGTCACATCGTGTACACGTCACATTCCACATAACACAAATAAGCAATTACGACTAAATCCTCAGGAGTTTTCTCCCCTATAAGGTTAGGCAAGATACTTACCTCAAACGAGCCAAATCAATACTTTAAGAAGCCCGTCTCGCATGAATTAACATCCGAACGGCTCGAATATAGCTAAAATAACTTAATAATATCAATAGAAGCCATAGGAAGTAAGCCCAAACAATAAAGCTAAGATCTTGGTTCAATTATGCAAAGTCAAACCGCACTTCGAAACCCGCCAAACTGACAAATTCCGAACACCCATTCTGATACTAGTCCAAATATATGTGTTTCATCCAATTCCAACCTCAAATCGACCCTCCAATCATCATTTTTCACTCTCCAAAATTATAGTCCAAAAATTCTCAAATCCCACCTTAAATTCGCATAAATTAGGTATAACAATCTATGAGTAATCAATATCTAATACCAAAACCAATGTAAGGATTACTTACCCCTTCAATTATGATGAAAAGCCCTCCAAAAATCGTCTCCAACCAAGTTCCACAACTTAAAAAATGAGAAGTAACCAAAACCCTTTGAAATATAAACCTGTCCAGCATTTTTGTATTAGCGAACACTTAACTGCATCCGCAGTGTCGCTTCTGCGGCCGGAGCGCTGCATCTGCACCTTACACTCAAGACCCGACCTCCGAGTTCTACGGACTCCCATCACAAAAGTGCATTCGCTTCTGCGAAGAATCATCCCATTTGCGGATTTCTCCCCTGCTAGGCAAGTCTCGCACCTACACAATCAAGGCCGTATCTGCGGCCAAACCCCTGCATATGCAAAATCACCAGAACTCAGAATCTTCAGCAATACCAACAAATCCAAAATAATCTGAAATCAATCTGAAACACACCCGAGGCCCTAGGGACCCCGTTCAAACACACCAACCAATCCCAAAACATAACATGGACCTACTCGAGGCCTCAAACTACACAGTAAAATATCAAAATCACGAATCACACCTCAATTCAAGCTTAAGGAACTAATCAAAATTTCCAAATAGAAAATTTACACTGAACATGCCTAAACAACTCGGAAAGACCTAAAATTTTGCATGCAAGTCCTAAATGAGAAAACCTACTTATTCCAACTCTCAGAACCACAATCCAAACCTGATACCATCAAAGTCAACTCTCGGTCAAATTTATCAAACTTTCAAACCTTCAACTAGCCAACTTTTGCTAAATAGAACCAAATCGATCTAGAAACCTCCAAATCTAAATCCAGACAAACGCCTAAGTCCAAAATCACCATACGAAGCTATTGGATATATCAGAACACCATTCCAGAGTCGTTTACACAAAAATCAAACTCCGATCAACTCTTACAATTTAAGCACCCCACCTTGGGTCTAAGTGTCTCAATTCAATCCAAAACTTTTCCGAAACCAAACCAACTACCTCGACAAGTCACGTAACCCCAAATACATATATGTAAAGAATAAAATAGGGGAAATAGGGCTAAAATACTAAAAATAAGCGGTCGGGTCGTTACATTCTTCCCTCTTAACAAATGTTCGTCCTTGAACGAGTCTAGAATCATACCTGGAGTCTAAAAAAGGTAAGGGTATCTGCTCTGAATCTCCCGCTTGGTCTCCCAAGTAGCCTCCTCGACCGAATGATCTCTCTAATGAACCTTCACCGATGCTATATTCTTCGACCTCAACTTTCGGACCTGCCAATCCAAACTGGCCATCGGGCCCACATCATAATTCAAATCCTCATCCAACTGCACCGTGCTGAAGTCCAATACATGTGATAGATCCCCATAATACTTTTGGAGTATATAAACTTGAAACACTAGGTGAACTCCCGATAAACTAGATGGCATGACCAGTCTATAGGCCATCTCTCCCACTTTCTCAAGCACCTTAAAAGGGCCAATATATCGTAGGCTCAACTTGCCCTTCTTCCCAAACCTCATCACACCCTTCATGGGCAAAAGTCTTAGTAGAACCTTCTCACCAACCATATATGCAACATCACGAGCCTTCCTATCAGCATAAATCTTCTGCGTGGACTGCGTTATACGAAGCCGTTCTTGAGTCATCTCACCTTTTTCAAAGCATCACAGACCAAATCAGTGTCCAACAACCTAGCCTCTCCTGGCTCAAACTAACCAACCGAAGAACGACACTGTCTCCTATATATAGCCTCATACGGAGCCATCTAATTGCTCGACTGATAGCTGTTGTTGTAGGCGAATTTTGCTAACGGAAGAAACTGACCCCATGAGCCCCCAAAATCAATGGCACATGCTCGTAACATTTCCTCTAATATCTGAATAGTACACTCGGATTGTCCGTCCATCTGGGATGAAATGCTGTACTCAGCTCGACCTGCGTGCCCAAATCTCACTGCGCTACTTTCCAAAAATACGATGTAAACTGTGTGCCTCGATCTGAGATAATAGACATGGGCACACCATGAAGACGGACAATCTCTCGAAGATAAATCCGAGCCAGCGGCTCTGAAGAGTAGGTAGTCATTATTGGAATGAAGTGTGCAGACTTGGTCAGTCTGTCCACAATGACCCACACTACATTAAATCTCCTCAAGGTCCATGGAGGTCCAACTACAAAATTCACAATGATACGCTCCCACTTCCATTCTGGAATATCAAGCCTCTGAAACAAATCACCTGGTCTTTGATGCTCATACTTTATTTTTTGACAGTTCAAACACCAAGCAACAAACTCAACAATATACTTCTTCATCCTCCGCCACAAATAGTGCTGCCTCAAATCACGATACATCTTTGCGGTACCCGGATGAAATGAATACCATGAACTATGAGCCTCCTCAAGAATCAACTCTCGCAACGATCCATATTTGGAACACAGATCCAGCCCTGAAGCCTACCCCATCATCTCCAATAGTCACCTCCATTGCATCACCGTGCTGCACCGTGTTCCTTAGGACAAGCAAGTAGGGATCTTCGCAAGTGGGGCTAGTGACCCGATGAAAGTTTTACTACTTGTATGGATCGGGCCGTTCGCCTTGATAGTATTATGATATATACATATGGGAACAGGCCATTCACCTCGGCAGTATTATGAGGTACACTTATGTAACGGGCCGTACGACATCGACATTATCATGTAACACCATTATTATTGGATCGGACCTTCGTCTTGGCAGAATAGTACATAATATCATTAGGGAGTCAATGTATATATGAACCTCCTAACTTGAGATTTGACATTCGCACTTGATATTGGTCACATATATTCCATTTGAGGTAGTAACTAGTACTTGATGATTTCGTATTTATTCTTCTGTTGTGAATCATGTTATTGACATTTATTTGTTTCGTTGCTATTTGCTATGCTTCTAACCTGTCTACTTTTATGTACATTTTTATCTGGACCACGAGGTGTCTATGTCGACCCCCTCGTCACTACTTTTTCAAGGTTAGACTAGATACTTACTAGGTACGCATTAATTTACGTACTCATACTACACTTATGCACTACTTCTGCAGGTAGTGAGACAGGTACATTTGGTAGTAACTCAGGGCCATAGGTGTACCAGCTGGGAGACTTAGCGGTGAGCTGCCTTTTGTGGTTCGACCCGCAGCACCCGGAGTCTCCTTTCCCTATATTCATTATATTCTGTCTACTTTTATTAAAGATGGTATTTGTAGTAGTTGTGTATTTTCTATTAGATGTTCCTGCACTTGTGACACCGAGGTTCGGGTATTTTAGCCGATGTTCATGGTTGTATTTGCTATTAAATTATTCAGCTTTATGTTTTGTTCATATTTCGTAACTTGGTAAAGACGATAGTATTTTATCATGGTTTCTAAATTTACTTCCACTTAATTATTTTTATTATTTGATTTTGAAAGTGATATGAGCGATCAATTGTGGAGATAATTTATTGTCAGCTTGCCTAGCAACAATGTGGGCGCCGTCACAGCCTATGGTGGGAATGTGGTCGTGACATCTGGGCACTTTTTAGACCTATTTTATTGGATTTTCAACATCTGTATGTGTTTCTTTTCCCTTTTTACCATGTGCAAGCCAAGTGAAAAATATTATTTGGGTCTTTATAATCTTCAAAAGAGAAATCATAGATAATTTCTCTGCAATTTCTTTTTATTTCAGCCTTGAGTCTCTCTCCCTTCTGTCTGGTGAGTTTTCTTCTCTTTTTGTTTCACTCTTTCAATGTTATATCTCTCCGGTGTTTCTGTCAATGGTCAGTGATATTAGTTCGAATTTTCTCTCTCTTCTTATCTCTTTCAATGTTGTATCTCTATGCTTTCTTTATTGATGGTATGTAATGGTGCTTTCTTTTTTTTTCAATTTGTATATTATATAAGAATAATAATTCATGCATGTATCATTTTTGGTTGGACTCCATATTTGGTTTCTGATTCCTTCTTTTCCCTCTCAATATCTCTTAGGTATGTGTATGTTAGCTTCCTATTCTTTTGAAAATTGTTTCCTGCTAAGATTTGTGCATGCATGCTAGTAACTGCCTGATTTGAGATATTGTGTTTCTGCAATGAGCTTTGTCTTTGTTGCAAACTTATTAGTGCAAAGTTTAAGCTTTTATGAAAATCTAAGATTTCAAAAATGACTTAAATTTTGAAGTGGATTGTGCGTCCAAGTTGTTCGATGATTTGATGATATGCCTCAGCCACCTTATTTGAAGTTTACTATTGCCATTGTTCTTTTTGAGCTCCATTTTCATAGTATATTTACAAAAGGAACTATGCAACAAGTGAAGCTTTATTACCTAAGATCAAATACCTCTTTAAGCATACCTTATTTATGAATGGTATTTTCATGTCGTCAAATAATTTTTGAACCATTAAAAGAAACCGACAGAATCCATGGCGACTTTCTTAAAAGATACAAACTAACCTTTTCCTTTTATTTTGGTGAGTTTTTCTGGTTTTTCTACTTCTTTTGGTAGTTCCCACAATTAAAACATGAAGAAAGAGGAAACATCAAATATGAATAAATCAGATTTTATAAAAATATTTCTCTAGAAAAAAGATTATCCAAAAATACGGAACTAAGCTGAAGAATAAAACAAGGCAAATATAATTTCAGTGACAAACAGAAGATCCTAAAAGAATTATCTGCGCCTAACCTACTTACTAGTTTGGCTTACTAGGCAAGCCAAACATAAGATTAATAAAAGAAACAAAACTAGGCATATATATATATATATATATATATATATATATATATATAAATATAATACAACTGACATAAACACCTCCCATGACTGGTATCACTGAGTACAAGAGCTTCTAAGGAGTATTAAATACAAGGTCTGAAATAAAGTACAATACTGTCTGATCTAATAAAAGAGTAACAAAGATAAGGAATGTAACTCCAGAGTCTGCAAATGTGAATGCAGCACTACCTCGAATCACCCAAATGTCCAAGCTAAGCACCTCTCGGGACTCCGCTGAGACCATTGTCTAAATCTATACAAAAAGTGCAGAAGTATAGTACGAGTACAATTGACCTAATGTACTCAGTAAGTGTCGAGTCTAACCTCGACGAGACAATGACGAAGCTAATACAAGGCACATGCTTTATAAACTTACGCAGTTAATAAGCAAGAGAAATAACAAGGAAAATAACAAGATAGATCAACAAAAATAAATGTGAGAAATAGTCAAGCAATTAATTAAAAGAAATAACAATCATGTTTCTCAAATATTACGATCTAACCTTTCTTACCAATCCAAATCCAAGAGAATATACGATAACCATGAAACAAAATAGCTAAATACACAAGTCCGCGTAACCAAGGAATGATTAAGAAAATATCATATCAATAGCATGGAAACACCCATCGTGCATATAGCACTCATCCTCACAGTACAAAAATATCCGTCGTACAATATTTCTTAACCTCACAACATGAAAATACATGTCGTGCATAATCATTGATCCTCACAACACGAAAACACTCATCGTGCATCATTACTTATCGTCACCAAATATATATAAATTAGTACCAAGCGAGGTGAGAAGTATAAATAACATCAAGGAGAGTGATTAAGCTTAAAACACTGTGTATAAGATAATCATGACCTTTGCACCAATAGATGAATCAACATTTCAAGAACCGTCATGTCCAAATATCTCAATAAATCTTACATATAGTTACTAGCATGTATAGGATAAAACATGTAACTTACCGAACTATCTAAAGCATAGGATAAATAATATATGAAGCAAACAAGACATGAATAAGGTTATATCTACCCACATGCTTTATCCCTAACAAATGTATATACGATCGTAACCTTGCATATACAAATAAATCCAATTACAACCTAATTTTTTCAAATTAAGGTTAACCATGACACTTACCTCTTTCCACAATAAATCAACTCGAATACTGCTTTCCCTTTAGTAATGCCTCCAAACAACTCGAATCTACTTAATTAATACTCAAATAAGTCAAAACAAGCTTTAGAAATTATTCTAGTATCAAAAAGATTCGAACTTTATCATATTTAGAAATGCCAACAAAAAGTCAATGCAGGCCTACTTTGTCAAAATTCGATATAAGATCAAGTCCCAATTATTATTTTTTCCTGAGTCCAAATGTGTGATTTATATCAAAATTGAACCTCAAATCGAGGTCCAAATCCTCAGAATTAGTTCTCTTAAAGTTTACCCAAAACCCCCAATTTTTGCACCTAAAATTCCTAGATTTAAAGGTTAAATCTATGTGAAACATAGCAATAAATAAAAAATAATTTAAAATTACTAACCATTGAATTAGGACGAAAATCCTTTAAAACATCTCCTTAGTCCGTGTCTAGGTTTCAAAAATGGTGAAAAATATCTAAATCCCGATTTTCAGCTTTATTTATACCGAGGTGAACTTTCTTCTTTGCGTTCACGAAGGGACCCCATGTTCGCGGAGACTAGTGGCTAATGACCACCACATTCACGAAGCTTACATCGCATACGCATAAGGAAATCTCCCGCCAAGCCTTCGCGTTCACATCCCTCCCTAAGTGTTTTTAACGGCCCGACCAGTCGTTTCGAACTTTAGCGTTCCATTCGGTGGTTTGAGACTTTAAGTAGCTTCATATAATTTTTTATGACTTGCGTGTATGGTTGGTTTTGGTTTTCGAGTGGTTTGGGATTGATTTGAAAGAATGACTCTCGATTTGTAAGCTTTAAGTTGAAAGAGTTGACCAAGATTTGACTTTTGGGTAAACGAACTCGGAATCGGGTTTTGATGGTCCTGATAGGTTCGTATGATGATTTTGAACTTTTACATATATTTGGATTTGGTTTTGGAGGCTTCTAGAAGAATTCGATACTATTTGTCGAAAGTTGGCAATTTGAAAAACTTAAGAGTTCATAAGTTTGACCAAGGATTGACTTTGATGTTATTGGAATCCAATTGGTATTCTGAGACTTTGGATAGGTCTATATAGTTGAGTTGAACTTGTGTGCAAAGTTTGGAAGTAATTCGAAGTGTGTAAGTGTGATTCAGACACTCTTTTGAAAGAATAGAGATTTAACAACTAACGAGAAATTTTATTCGATTTGAGCCTCGCTTCTTTGTTGTGAAGTTCCTTTGGGTGTTTTGAGTATTTGGATAAGTTTGGATAATGTATTTGTACTTTCTGGTATGATTGGATGGGGTCCCGACGGGCTCGAATGTGTTTTGGATCATTGGTTGAGAGACTTGTTAAGTTAAGGATTTAGAGTTTGACCACGGTCTATATTGGGTCAAGACAACCTCTTTTCGGTATTTTGGAGTGTAGGTTCGTAGCGTATTTTATTATTAAAATATATATATGGTTTGTGTTTGGGAGATTCTGAATGAGTTTTGGGTGCTAAAATAAAGATTTTGTGATTGCTGATTTTCTGGTGCAATAATTACGAAAATATCAGTTATGTCCTTGATTTTCAGACTTCCCTTAAAATTTTAAAATATCACATCTCCCTCATTTTAAGGTCCAATTAAGTGATTCAAAAGGCTATCTTGGGTGTGATCTCGCAAGGATTATGTTGGGCTTATCAAATATGAGTTTCGTAATCATCTAGGATCTGATTTGAGCTAGGAAAAGAAATATAGTCACTTTTTTTCACAAGGTTATGGAGCTCGGGAAGAGGCAATATTTTAGGGAGTTTTCATTTACTTTATTGGGGTAACTAAAACTAACTCAAATTTATGATTATAACATGAATTTATTATTGATTTGGGCTCTAAATCAAGGAATCTTAAAGAAGAAAAGAGGATTTTGGCTTGGAAGATAAGAAAGTGCATATTGTGAGTTTTTGGCAAAACCTTTCTAAAGTGAATAATTGGGTTTTGAACATCGATTCGGAGTTAGATTTGGACGAAACTTGTATGGTTGGACTCGTATTCAAATGGATTATCAGAATGTGAGTTTTGTCGGATTCTGAGGTGTGGGCCCAGGTTGACTTTTTGGTTGAATTTGAGTATTTGATTAAAGATTTGACCTTTATCGTTTGAGTTTGATTCCTATGGTATATTTGATGCTATTGAGTTATTTTTGGCTAAATTCAAGCAGTTCGAAGGTCGATTTGCGTGGAAAGGATTTTTTTGGAGTTTTGATTCACGCGCTTTGAGGTAAGTAACATATCTAAACTTGGTTTGAGGGTAATTATCCCTGTGGACTATGATACTTGAGATGTATGGGGGTTGACGCACGTGCTAGGTAATGGGCGTGTGTGCATACACCGGGGTATTCATGATCCGTGTAGACTTTAGGCTACTATGGTTTTGTTTTCTATCATTTTTTTTGTGGCTAAATATTAGATTTTATTAATAAAAGCAAAGTACAAAAGTGGAGGGGGACATAAACCTTACCTCCAATAAAAGAGTAAATGTACACTTAGTTATCCTAAAGTGATAACTAAGTATACCTAAAATGTGATAAGGTGTTAGACCTATGGTGATGTGTCGATTGTCTATTCTAAGGTGATAGACAATCGCATTTACAAAAACAGAGTGTGATTGATCTAGGTCAGCTATACAAAAAAGTACATGTGTCACTGCTTCTATTATGTGAGTTAAGGGTGTGATCCCTTGTATGTACATCTGGTATCTAAAAGTGATTTCTAGAGTTCTCAAAAGAGTAGCAAAAGAGTGCAAACCATCTTCAATTCTGCTTTGTCCTTGAGAAGAAAAGCCAAGTTGAAGATGGTTATTTGAATTGGAGGTTTTTGCTGGTGGATGGACAAAATTCAGAGTACTTCTGTTGACTATGTGCTATGGCTGCTGCTGTAAACTGTATGTGTGTATCCTGTGTCTTCTTTTGGATGGTCTGCTTGGCTTGGAGTTCCTTTGAGAGCTGCTGTCTGCTTTTGTTTCAGCCTTTAGGTTGACTGCTTTTCTGTTGGCACTATGTGACTGCATCTTCTGATGATGGTTTGTTGTTGCTTCTATGTCCTGTGATGCATGCTGGTTTAATATGTTGCTGCTATGTTGCTGAGTGAGGTCTCTTATCCAGTGTTGCTCAAAATGTAGGGGTGTCCTTGATGATTGCTGTAGTTGCAAGAGATTAAGCACCAAAGGTGCTAATACCACACCATGCAACTGCAACAATGATCTGGACCATTTCAGACAGTTGGCAGTGATGAGTGGGCTGCTGAGTTCAGTGAAGGAGATGGTGGTTATGCTGTTACTATTTTGCTGCTTTATGGTTCTGCGATCTTCTATATTAGACTTAGAAAGTTGCTTCTGTGGACTTACTATTGACTGTGCATTTGTGGCATATGGTTGCTGTTGGCTCAGGTTGTTTATATTGCTGTTCCTGTGTATTTCTGTATTGTTTGAGTTCCAGTGGTGTATTGTAACAGAGGGGATCCATGGTGATTGCTGTAATTGCAAAAGATTGAGCACCATTAGTGCTAATACCACACCTTGCAATTGCAGCAATAACCTGGACCATATCAGCAATTGTGAAACTTGATTGGTGTTTAGACAAGATGTCATAGCAGCAAAGAAGATGTTGCACATGATTTCTGTAGTGGTAGACTGGTTACAAGAGTGTATCATGGTGAATATAGACTTGTGTTGTTGATGCTGCCTTGTGTACCTGCTGTATTTTTGCTTCTGTAGCTGCTGTGTTATTGCCCAAACGTATATCTTGGGAGTCCAGCTTAGAAGCCAGGGTAGCAATGGGATAGACTTTGCTTCTTTAGCAATAGGCTGGCCCCAAGAAAGTATCTGAGTGAGTAAAAGGATGAGTTGTGGATGCTGTCTTGGATGATTGCTGTGTATTTGCTGGATTCTCTTTTGCTGTTGTGTTCCTGCTATGGAAATGCAAAGCCATAGTTGAGTACTGTCAATGAGATGCTCCCAGGAGTGATACTGTGTCGTTGTGTAAATCTCTTATGCTGCTGTTGTAGTTATGAGCTGCAGCAGAGTTCTGGAGTTTGGTGTGTTCTGTAGTTGAGCTATGTTAAGAATGTTTCTGGTTTCTTTTGGGGCGTCCATGTTAGTGCCTTTTGCTTCATGTTTGGTGCTTTGGGTATGTAGAGTGGTGCTGTTGTTGCTATAGCCCAGTTGTTGTTTATGTCTGTTCATGTGCTGACAGTGCTTAGAGTGGTTAGGGTCCAGTGTACTAGTTGAGAAGGCAATGGAAAGAGCATTAGTGCTGTGTCCGTCCATTGCTTTTTCAACAGTAGGTTGGATCCACGTAGTGATTTGTACTTTGTGTGAGTGGCTGTTGATTGAGCTCAAGGTGTTACTGATGATTTCATGTTGATGACATCCCAGCTCTCAAGATTTCCTGCAAGACAAGATAGTATATTAGCATGAGTCCAGTGTTCCATTTCATCCTCAATCCCATTGAATCCCAGATACAGCAGTGTGACTTCAATCAACAATGTACATCTGATATGAGTTCCTGCATCCACATGATCTTTCCTAGGCTTTTTGCTGATGTTATGCTTTGCCCACCATTGTACCTGTAGCATTGACAAAGCTGTTAGAAAATTGTTGAGGTCATTGTTTGATCTCAAGTTTAAAGTTATGATCCATTGTGGTATTATTGATGTAAGTATTTGGAACCCTGTAGCCTTTTCTGTAAAGTGTTTCATTTTGCCCTATTCCATTTTTCCTGTATCCTTGCTGCTGTTATTTCCACCCATATCTTTTCCTTTTAATTGGTTTAATTCCCTCTGTTTCCTACCACCTTTACTCTCAGATAAGGACATTGGCTTTTATCACGATTAATCAACCTTCTACTTTGTGTGTCAAGATCACCAAAGCACTGACAATCAATAGGACCAACATCCAGGGCATAGTTTGCAATATGGTCTGCCAATTTGTTGCCTTCCCTGAATGTGTGTGTGATTGTTGCATTGCATCTTGTCATCAAATCCTTGATTTCTGCAACAATTTCCTGAATGGACCAAGGTACTCTCCATTCTCCCTTTATGCTCTTCATTAACGTCATAGAATCAGTGTGGAGGTCTAGTTGAAAGTGTTCATTCTGGATACAGAATCTCAAGGCTTCCACCATTGCTTGTGCCTCAGCCTCAGTGTTTTTGATTTCTTTGATCCCCTTACTGTAGGCATGTATTACATCTCCCTCCTATTCCTCAGTACAAATCCAATGAAGTTTCTACTTGGGTTTCCCCTGGAGGTGCCATCTATGTTAACTTTGATCCTCCCTTGTTTGGGGAGTTCCCAGATCACCTTAGTGTACTTCAAGGTGGGGGTGTATTGTTCCATCATACAGATTATATCTGGCCATTTATGTGGAATGTTTTGAATTCCTGGCTTTCTGATTTTAATAAGCATTTGGAAAGTAGCAGTAATTTGATAGATTACTCTATTGATTGTGACTGTGTCCCCATATTTGTAGCTATTTCTTCTCTTCCAAAACTCCCATATGATCACTGAGGGCAGGGCTTGCATAATTGGTTTCAGCCTATTGACTACCTCTCCAGTCCAACATTTGGTCACTGCTTGGTGCAAGGTAATACCTTGTATATCTATTCCTGCATTGCCAAGAAAGTATCTCCACACTTTGTTTGCAGCATATGATGTGAAGAAAAGGTGTTGTCTGGTCTCTTCCTGTGGCTCTGTACAACACCAACACTTAGAAGCCATGTTATATCCCAGTTTTTTGAAATAATCATCCAGTGGTAGTCTGTTTCTCCAGACTTCCACATGAAAAAGGAAATTTTGAATGGCAATCCTTGCACCCATATGTTATATAGATATTAGCAGGATGCTGCCTCTTCCTCAAGTATTCCCATGTTGTCTTGACTGTGAATTCACCTCTAGTTTCAAGCATCCATACTGGTTCATCAAGTACACCTATCACATTTGGTGGTTTAATGTTGTTTAGTATATGTGCAGTAAGATCATTTGGTAAGATCCCCTTGATCTTATCTTCATTCCAGTGGCCCTCTTCTACCACATCTTGTATATTCTGTACAGTCTCATCACATATCAAATCAGGAGGGGTAACAAAGTATAAAGCTCCCAATCCTGTCCAGTTTTCAAACCAAAATAATGAGGATCCCATTTTAGGTTGCCAGAGTATTTGATGCTCCATGATACTTCTGTATTCAATCATTTTCCTCTAGATGTGAGATCCACCTCTCCAAGGAACAATTATGGGATTGAGTTTTTTACAATACTTTTGGCTCATGAATGCACTCCATAAACTTGGTTTAGTTTTGAAGTTCCACCATAGTTTACAGAACAAAGCTGTAGACATGTCATATAGGGATCTGAAACCTGCACCCCCTTCCTCACATGGCAAGCATAGGGTATTCCATTATGCTCAGTGCCTTCTTGGATTTCCAACAGAATTGAACCAGAAGAATTGTGCAATTACCTTGTGCAGCTTGATAATCACATTAGCTGGGGGATTCACTGTAAAGAGGAGGTGAAGTGGCATGCTCTGTAAGACATGTGTGATAAGCACTACCCTGCCCCCTGTGGATAATAATTTCCTTTCCACTCTTGAAGCTTATTCATCACTTCCTGTATAAGACCTTGGTAATAGTTTATTTTCCTTCTCATGTAGAAAATTGGGCATCCAAGGTAAGTAAAAGGGAAATCTTGCTGCAGGATTCCTGTGATCCTTTGTACCTTGTTGATCACTTGTGTTGAGGTGGAGTGATGCATGTATACTGCAGATTTACTCTTGTTTATCAGTTGGCCAGAAGCTTCTTCATATGCAGTCAGTACTTTCATTATCAACTGAAGTGATGTGGCATCTGATGAAGAGAAAATGATGGTGTCATCTGCATATGCTAGGTGATTAATCTTGGGACTCCATTTAGGTAAGCCAAATCCACAGAAATGAGAGTTAGAATGTAGAGCATTAGTCCTCTGGACATGGCTTCTGCTGCTATTATGAACAAGGCAGGTGACAAAGGGTCTCCTTGTTTAACTCCTCTTGTAGATTTAAAGAGGCCATGTGGTTCTCCATTGATCAGGACAGAATACCAGTTGTTGGCCACTAGCCCATGTACCAAGCCAATGAAGCTTTCTTCAAATCCCATCTTCCTTAGTACCTTGGTCAGGAATACCCATGTCTAGTTTAATAACAACATTTGGACCTGCTTTGGTTCTGAGTCGAATATCAGTTATAATCTCTTGAGTTAAAAGCACATTTTCCACTATGCTTTTGCCTTTAACAAAGCCAGCCTATTCATCTGAGATTAGCTTTGGTAGGATGACCACCAGTCTGTCAAACTACTCTGGAGAATATCTTGTTGATGAAGTTGCTGAGGCTGATTGGTCTCAAGTCTAAGAAAGTCTGTATTTCCTTCTTCTTGGGCAACAACACCAGGTTTTTCTGTGTGACACACTTGGGAAGAGTATGGCCATTAAAGACTGCTTTTACTATATCAACTATATCATTCTCGACTATATCCCAACATGACTGGTAGAAACACCCAGTGAAGCCATCTGGTCCCCCTGCACTTGCTGCATTCTGACTAAAGACTGCATTTTTAACTTCTTCCTTTGTTGGTTGATCATTAGTAGATAGTTGTCTGCATTGTCTACCAGTGTAGGAATGTGATTCAGTATTTCAAATGATGCGGGGGGGGGGGGGGG
>MCJB01026442.1:139733-156440 GCA_002018475.1 Nicotiana obtusifolia
TCTTTTCCTGGCACATCAGATCCTAGCAGCTTGGTTCTATACTTCAATGCTGGAAAGAACTCAATTGTGACCGGGTGCTTTGTAATGACAATTGTGGTTAAGATTGCATTTGATGCAGTGTTGAAATCCTTGAAATGCGGCACCCATTGATCTTTAGGGAGAACAGTAGGATTTATGAGTGAGGAAGCAGCTCCGGTGTCGATGAAAGCAATAACTCGAGCTGGTTTATCCCATTTGGATGAATAGACTTTGAGTTCTACTTGAGGAACGACTGTGAGAGCATTGATCTCCTCTTGGGCCTCGATCACTGGTTCTGAAATTTGGTACTGATCATTGCCTTGATCTTCATAGATATCGAGAGAGAATATAGTTTCTTCATTGGGTTCTTCATCCACAGAGAATATGGATTCAAGTTCCTCCTCTTTGCTAAGATGTATGCCTGTGTAATCTTCAATCTCTTCAAGGAGTTTGACAGATCTTCTTGATTGGGGACAATTTTTTGCGAAATGTCCAATCTTATGGCAAATAAAGCATCTGTCCTTCCAGTGAAAATTTCCTGGCCTTCTACGTCTGAAATATTTTGTGCGTCTCTTGGATCTTGATTTTCCATCTGGAATTTTTGGCCATCTGAATCTCCTGAATTCTTTTCGTCGTCTAGACGTGCTGCAGGAACATCTTGATCCGGTGATTAGATCAGTTTTGCGGCATGCTTTGTCAAGCGTTGGATTGTGCTGGATAATTTGCTTTAGGGCAGAGCGCTTCGTACAAATGTCATCCAATGCGACGAAAATAGCCTGCCTGATGTAACCAATTTGTCGGATGGTCATGGACTGGAATTTTTCTTCAATGATGGTCATGGTTCAGCTTGCCAGTAACTTTGGAAGGGAAGAGACAAAGGCTTGCTTCAGATTGATGTCTCCGCCGTTTCAAAGTATATCTTGGCCATTTTTTGAAAATGTCTGTCAATATCATTTATGTCGAATGACAGACACTTCATCTCGAAGAGTTGTCTTTGCATTTTCTCCTGTCTTTGGCCAGTATCTCCGCAGAAAACTTCATGTAGGATCCGGTTGTTGAAGGCAAAATCTTGGGAAGTAAGAAAAGTATTTTTGTCTTGAAATCCAAGTGAGTTCCACCAATCTCTGAGGATTCCTGAGAAGCGTGAAGTGCGTTCTGACAAGACGACATACTTTTCTCGTTCTGCTAAATTTTTGGTCACCATCCAAGTATAGAAGTCTTGGATCCTTTGAGGCCACTTTGAAACCTTGACGTCGTCTAATGTGAAAGTATGGAAACCGGTTCCAACTGGTTTGGACGCCATGGGCTCGTATCTCCTTTCTGGGATTGGCTCATCTGTCATGCCTTCTCGTTCGTCATCTACTTCAGATACTTCTGGCTCTCTTGGCTGGTTTAAAAATATTGGAGGATTGTCATCTTCGGAAGAGTTTGTTGTAGATTCATTGCTTGATCGAGAGCTATCTTCCATTGATTCATCTTCTGATGAATTCAAAGATTCTGACCATGGAGTATCTTCTTCTGATATGCATCTTGGCTGGGAGACATAGAGGTCTGGAGCCTTCTGGTCAGAAATCATCAGATTTTCGGGGTTGGACCCTTTTGAGCTTTCTCCTTGGTCTCGCCGTTTCTTCGTTTGTTTCTGTGCTGCAGTTGCATCTTTTCTTTCCCAAACCAATTTTGCAATATCAAACTCCTGTTCTTCTTTTACGGGTTGGGCGAAAGAGAATGGATTTTGTGAGGCAGATGGAAAAGTAGAAAAGGTGTTGTCTAATTTAGGTGGGGAATATGATTGTGGAGACATAGGGAAGAAAGTAGGTTTTGAAGGGACAACCGGGGTTGTTTGTGGCTTAAAGTGGTCATTTCTTAAGAGCTGAATTTGTTCTTTGAGGGAAACCGTCTCTTTTTGTTGTTGTTGGAAAAATTGGAAAAGTGAAGTTCCTGGCGGACAAATCTCATATTGTAAATTTGCCAACCTTAGTTCCAACGTTTTGATTAGTCCTTCATGGCGAGACAATGTTTGCTCCATCTTTTTCTCAATGGTTTCCACCTTGCTCATCATTTTATTTTGTGTATGGGCCACGTTCTTTATGGTGTTGCCAATGTTGGTCAGTACTTTGTTTTGGCAGATGGAGTTTTCGGATTGCCAGTTTATTGTTGCCTCGATGTCACTTGTTGGGGGTTTTTCTCCAGTAGGAAGCACTACGTTTTTCTTGGAAATTTTTGGAGTATGGCTTATACCGTCCTTTTCAAAAGGTTGTAGTGAAGGAAAGTCGTGGGTATGACTGGAGTTTGAAGGGCTTAGCATGAATATCTGTGGTTGTGGGGGATTTTTGATTTTCAGAATTGGTGAATTTTTAGGTTCAGGTGGCTTTTTGGGGTGTGAGGTACAGACTGGTGTGATTTGGGTTTGGGTGTAGTTTCACTATCCTCCCAACTTGGAGTGAATTTTTCTGGTAATTTTGGCCATTCCTGGGGTTTGTAACTGACAAGAAATTCATATTTACCTGGACGGCTTAATGAGCCAATTGAAGGGTCTTTATTTTCATATCTGGCTCGAAATTATTTTTCAGTGCTTTTCCCCTTTTTCTTGGATTTTGGTTTGATTTTGTTGAGGCCGAACCTTTCTCCATGTCGCTGGTGGTGTTCATCATATTCTCCATTTGGATCGTCCAAACAGTCTTGACAGTCACAATCAAGATCCCAAGGGCAGTGTCCTATAAAGGGGCATTTGAACCACCAAGTATTCGTTTCATTTTTGTCAAAACTTTGACACAGTCGTGTTCTTCCATGATGCTTTGTATATTCCAAAAGAGTTCTCCGTCAGATTCAGGGTATGTATCTGTTGTATCTTTGGGTTGGATCATTTGGCAAGAAAAGATGGTTTTATTGGGTTTTTTGAGGTGGGAATGGTCGAAGCTTATGCAAACGGTTTTGTCATTTCTTTTGGTAAAAGTTGGTTCACCAGATTGTAGGGATTCTTCCGGTTCTCTTAACTTTTCATAATTTATGATCCAGGAATCAGGAAGAATTTTGACAAGTTCATCTCTTGAAATTTGCCTGGGTATTTGGGTGCACATGGTGTTTCCTTTGGTAGCATCAATATTTAGGACTAAGGCATTTTCTCCTCCAGGAAGGCAAAGATCCATGGCATGATTTTGGACTCGCCATGCCATTTGGTGATGAATAGTGGCTTGGATGGAATCTTTGGCTTGAGGGGCTCCTTGGATTTGGACTTGAATTTTTAGTGCTTCGGTTAGGTATGGATCATAACGGGACTTGTTGAAATTTGGAAAGATTGTGATGAAGACTGTCACAGCATTCAAGGTAACTTCTACAGTACCCAAATTTGCATGTTGGTACTCCAAATATCTTGTATCTAGAAGAGAAAGTCGAGCTACTACCGGCTGACCCTTTCTTCTGTGATATGTTAAAGCAATTCGGATGGCACCAAAATGGATATGGGTAAACCCATGCTCTCTCCATTGCCTGGGAGAATCATCTGGGATTTGAAGAGTAATAAATTGTTCTTCTCGGGTGGCAAGGATAGGATGCTGGTCAAGTTTTGAGGCAGCAACATATTCCTTGACTCCTTTTGGTCTGTGCTGGACAAGGGAACGGATTTGTGTCCAGAGTGCAAATGATTTTTTGGCGAAGGCTGAGTAAGGGTTTATAAGAGGTAGTTCGGTAGAAGACACCTTTTGTTCATCTGGTAGATTATCTACTTCATAAAGGTAATCATATTTTTTGGACAGGGTTTTATACAGAGTAGGGGACATATTCATTTTTGCTAAGGAAGATGATGATGGAAAAGACTCAGACATATTTGATAAACTGTACCTAGTATTAAAAAACTAGGTGCCGTCACGATATCTTACGAAAAAAAACTGGAATCATAACATTATATTATAATAATACAGATTGAATAACAAACTCCGTATTCAATCAAATATCATAACAAAAATTAGGACTGAGGAGTAACAAGAAAGATGCTAGACTGAAATTACAATTGATTGTAAATAAACGCATAACGTTGTCACTTTCAAGTGACTTCCACAATATCGAACATTTGTTCTCATTTAATTAGTCAGAAGTAATTAATTAGCAACCGTACCTTTTGATGCTACTCAAAACGGGAAGCCTTCGTACTTTCTGTTTCAAGAATTTCATATGCGGCTCACCTCGCTTAAAAACAAAAAGAAGAAAAAAAAAGAGGTCAAACATCACTTTTAAATAATTGACGCATCTTTAAAGCTTGTTGCATTTAAGATCCCCACAACACAATTTAGTATGTTGTCAAACTAATTTTCTTCCACGTTATTAAAGGGAATTAGGTATAGTGAAAATTGGCGTAGTAGTTTAACTTTTTGTTACTTTTTTCTTTTTAGTTCGGTAATAAAGATGAAGATACATCTCGAACTCTAATCATATCTCATTTAGTTGCTGGTAATCAGAGGCAATTTTGATAATTGCGGATAGTGAGCTTGTGTATTAGAAGTTCTTCAGCTAAATCTTCAGTATTGTGTTAAAGTCAACACGGTCATATATAAAATAAAATAGATGAATACCAAATTTCAAATACGTCACATCATAATATGAATTTTAACTTATTTTGCCGATTCAACTATCCTCTTGTTACAAATAATCTTTACACTCTTTCACGCTAACAAGAAAAATATATTCATTACTTATTATAGACAGGAAATGTGAATAGTTATTTTTTGGGAGATCAATACAGTTAGACTTCTATATAACAATCTTTTTTTATGACAACACTTCACTGTAACAGTCAAATTTACTTTGAAACTAATTTTTCAAGTTATAATGTAATATATGTTCTCTATAAAATACTTCACTATTGTTTGACTAAAAATATAGATCTTGATTCAACTAATTAAATTTATATGAATGAGGGTTAATCTTGGTTAATAATAATATCCTAAAAATAAAATTCTCGGTAGTGTGATAAATAGCTCATAGATGTATTCCAAAAGCTATGCCGGTGCACAATAATCAATATTTAAGAACCCAAATAGAAGTAATGTAGCATTAAATAGTGATGAATAACAATAAATGATATTTATGTAAATAAATGCAAAGGAGTCACCCGAGAAAGGATGAAATCAATGAATATTCTTTCTAACAATCTAGAATGATGGATAAGCCTTTGAGTGTCCAAGATATTCGCGGATCCAGTAGAAAAGTGTAGGTAAGAATCTTAGTGAAAATGTTATTTTTGTGTACTTTTGAGGAGCCTAGATTCTCTATATCATTGTGTCTCTTTTTATTTATAGGGAACATGTTCCTAGAAATCCTAATAGCACAAATGCGGAGAATATCCACTAGAATATTCTCTTTAATGTCCTATCTTGAGACTAGCCGTTAAAACACTGTCAAGGGTATTCGACCTTGACCTCGATCATTGACGACTCCTTGACTTCAGCCATTGCTGAATCTTCGACCACGGCCTTCGTTGTTTCTTAGATCACTTCTATACGTGGCAGCCTAGGACTGTTTCACTAGTGCCAATTTGACCCAAGTATTAGAGATAGATTTTGACCCATAGAGTTAGTCCCTCCGCTTATAGAGGCCTGCTTCGCGGGCGAGTTTCGATAAATTGATCATGTTGCTAGGTCGAGCTAATTAACTGGACTACATAGGTAGTGGTTATTGTGGCGAGTAGGCGACGTGGCCTTGTATGAGCTGCATATTTTAAATGCTTCGAATTTTCCCGGTGATTTGCTAGAGTTATGTTATCCATGGGTTAGGATGCCGTCATGATGTCATGTGTCATTATCACGCATATTCCTGATGCGTTGCTTTGTTTCGCGTGTGACCTTTGATTAGACCTGCCGCTTCGGTTCTGGCGCCAATCATGATGAACCGTTTTCGGTTTCGGTGCCATGATCTTTATAAATAGCGATCCTCGAACCCGATTTTGGAGTTTAAACCATCTAATGTTTGGAAACACATACCTTTCTCTCGCTCTCTTCTTCTTCGAATTTCTTTTCTCTATTTCAGTGACCTATATTATTCTTCATGCTCTCTCGTCTATTACTTTCCTTCACTACGTTGAATCATGTCTGGGGAGTCATGTTGCTCCCTTGGCAGTGGTGTTTCCCTCCCATGGGGAGAGTTTTTCGCCACTGTTAAGAATGAGATTTTCCCATGGGTGGAGGAAATAATCCCATGCAACCCTCACTCCAAATCCGATTTCACCTAATCACCTGAGGCCGCGCCTGGAGCTTTTCGACCAATTATGACAATAAAGGAATTAGTGAAGCTCATGGTCAAATTCGGCCTTCCCAATCATATCGAGTTGATCCCGGCCGAAGGGGACACGGTACAGGTCCACTATCCTGGGTATTGCGCCCTTTACGCCTACCCCTTCCAAGTCGGTTATTCTTTTCCTCTCCCTCCGCCGGTGGAGGAGTTCTGTCGCCACTACAGAGTTTGTCCTACTCAGCTCGCGCTCGCACCGTACATCAATAAAATTATAAATATGCTCACTAAGTTTGCCGAGCTGGCCGGGATCGAATTGACACTGCGGCACTTTAACACATCTATTCGCCCCTAGCTTTTATAGGGGAACAATGTTGAACCTTCGCCACCGAGGGGGCAAATGCTTCGTGGTGAAGATAGATGATAAGGCCAGTCATTAGTTTTGGTTTAACTTCTTTTTTGTCAGAACCGAGGACGTTGTGGCCAATTTAAACGGCTTTCGTGAGGCTTGGAACTATACTCGTAAATAGTTGGTTTATCCCCCATGTTCGGTCCTGAATTCTTACTTCTCACCTTCTTCTTTTGCAGCCAAGACCTCGCCTCCTCTTTTGGACGCTCATATTTCTGATTTGGTCGAAGGGCTCCTCCGTCACATCATAGTGATCTGTGATTGGGCTAGTTTTTTCAAGCCCTTTGATTGGTAATTTCCTTTCCCTAATCATGGTCGCCCCATTTCCTATTGTGTATGGATTCATTTTGCTGACTTAATGCTATCTTTTTCTTAGGCAGGGGTTCTCGGAAGAGCCAAACACCAATTCCTTCTTTCTGAAAGGCGACCGCTGCATCGTCAGCTTTGGCTCCTGTCGCGACTGATACGCCTTTTGTATCGGTCTCAACCTTAGCTGCCGTTCCATCTGCAACTCCTTCTCCTCAACTCTTCTCGTTAGTTGATGATGGCGATGCCTCTCTCGATGACAGTGGTCTAATGCCTGGTAAGAAGAGGGCCGTGGATACGTAGGGAGAGGGGCTGGTGGCTGTTGATGTGGGAGGTTGTGGCTTTGTCCTTCGAGAAACACAGTACATATTGGAGAGAGCCCCGAGGCAAGTCCCGAGGCCCCTTACTTGGTGGAAACAGGCATGCGTCCTTTGAGGGACACGGTCGAGGGCGTGGTGCATAATGACAGCCCTGCCCTTCCGAGACGTGAGGCGGCTTCATCTTCCGAGGTCGCGGCGAACATGCCTTCTTCGACTGATGATTGAAGGAAGGCCACTGCTGAGGAGGACGTTGGATCTGACTCTGACATGGATATAGATGAGTTGAGGATGATCGATGAGGGGCTTACTTAACTCGAAGTGAGGTTGGAAGAGGGTTCAAGGATTATTGCATTCTCGATGGATCATCACCTTCTTGTGAATACCGATAAGATAGTACCCTCCCTCGGCCACTTTGTTATGAAATTAAGGGTATGACCCTCGAGATTATAAGTGACAGCAGCCTGTCAAATAACATTGCGGGTCTCACCCTTCGGGTAAGTACATTTGTTGTCGATTCTCTTCCTTACGTTTTGCTCGCATTTGAGGTTCTAACTCCTTTTCTTCGTTTTGCAGATGGTCGTTCTAGAGATTGTAAGTGCTCGTAGGGCTCAGAGGAGGGAAGAATCTCTTGAAGTGGTGAATTGAACTCTTTACTCTAAACAAGAAAATAATTTGTCGACGGCGAAGCTTAAAGAAGAGCGACTTGATGAAAGGATTGGGGAGTTGGAGAAAGAGACCTCTAACCTGATTGGGTTGCCGCTCTGGAGGTTGAGAAGGCCAAATTACTTGCGCAACTTTCTTCATCTACGGCTTCTGGCTTCCCCAATGTTATTTGCGAGTTATACGAAGAGTGGATTCATGCCGAGACCCGACCAGATGTGCTGCGTGAGTTGCACATAGCGGGTTTTATCCCTGCTGCGGACTTCGAGGACGCCCGAGTCAATGCTCGTTAGGCTCGGGTCGCTTGTGGCTATGGACCGACTACGCCTCGTCTTGGTGAAGAAGGTGGAGATGACGAGGAAGATATAGATCATCTTGAGGAAGAGGCCTGGTATGATTCCATATACCCTCCGGGCGGGGAGGGGAAGACGTTGGACGTCTGGCCGACGAGGGTGCCGCAAGTTGTGATGGCGGTGGCCAGTTGTAATTTTTGTACTTTCTATCATTTTTGTATATTTTGTTGTTATCTTCATGAGCCTTTTTAAGAAACTTTTGTTTATGAAGATCAGAGTTGGTTTTCTCTTTTATCTATACCTTTCTTATTTGTTGTGGTTTGTTTTATGCATTTTTCATCTTTTACTCCATCGTAACTTTGTTGTCATTCTTGTGTATGTGGAAGCTCGTCGAAATACATTCGAGGTTCGATAGGGGTTATTCAGACTAGGTAAAATTTTCTCCCATTCTAACTTGCGGCTGAGGGCTTGTGCGTGTTCGTAGAACTAGGTTGAACTTAACCTTTTATTTAGATGCTGGCCGAGGGCCGATAGGTGTTGTTCAAACTGGGTTGAACATGACCTTTTATTAAATTACGGTCGAGGACTGATAGGCATTGTTTGAGCTGGGTCAAACTCAACATTTTCCAAGTAGCGACCGAGGGCGGTGTCGCGCCCCATTTTCTTGCAAAAAGTGAGTTTCGACACGTGACAACTCTTTTAAATGGGTACTTAAAAGAGAAGAGTCGCCACCTACCGATTTTAAGGTGCGTTAGGGCACCTATTTGCAACTATCTTTGTTTTAACTAGTCTATGTCACCTAAGATCGGGTAAGAGCTCAAATTGCCTAAAAGAGAAGGTGTTAGGCACTCTTCGAGGTCCACAACTGTGGGTCCTGGCCGAAGTTCACGCTATATGGATTATTAGATTATATAGTCCTATGTGATCATATAAGCGAGGGAAGATAAAGATTTTAAGGGCTCTATTATGAACATGTATAGAAAATCAAACCACAATTAAGCTATACAGATTATCTGTACAAGTCTTTAGAGGTTACACAGTATAATTCAATTGTTCTAAATTCAACGACTAAATGTGAACAAATAATCATATAAAGAAGGAGAGGGGAAGGGGGGGTGTCCTAAGTTTTTTAGCCTAAAGGATCACCCCGTGCAACATAAATAATACTTCGCAACTCCCTTAAGGTAGGGGTTCTCATATTATTCAGCGGGCACAAACTATCATCTCCTGCTACCTAATTACTATGTTAACTTTGTTTACCTAAAGCGCTCTAATTCAATTGTAAACCGTGTCCTATGTGTGCATTACTCGTCCCATGCCTATGGTCCAGGAGGCTTTGGACCTACTATTTTGGTGGTTCTAGACCTTCCCTAGGGTGCTCAAAATGATAAAGCTAGTCGCACATTCAAAACAAGCAGGACTAAACATAATAGCAATGAATGGCTCATGTCAGCCTCCACACATAGCAACGACAGATTTTATATCAGGTAGTAGGCATTTTTCAGAAGCGAGACATATTAGGGTCGCTAAATCCTATAGACACGGCTTCTATGTGATCGCAGTTTTAAAACGTCCTACATGCAGTGCCTAGTATCAGACTATCGAATTTACAGATTACATGTGGTATAAAACCTATAGACATGATATCTAAGTAATATGCGCAATGGGTAGTGAAACCATTTGAAAACTCAGAATTACCCATGTTTGATCCTATTCGCATGCCTTCCAAGCGAATAACAACGTCCTTATAGGCAGTTCGCAATTTTTATCATGCTTATTCCTATAGGCATGCTATCTAGGCGGGCAGTGTACCAAGAATAGTAGATATAGTTGATTAGTTAATCAATTAAGGTCATATATGCATGGTATCTAGATGAATATTAGCATATGACCCTATAGGCATGCTATCTAATAATCATACTGCAATCGCACACGTTAAGAAAATAATTGTTGATATTTGATTCCTATAAGCGTGCTATTAAATAGTGCATAGAAGTCGACATGTGGACAAGTAGGGCACTTAAACTCTTACAAACATGCTTCTGATGATGTACATGAATGAGACGAGTGAAGTGTTTGAGTTCCTGTAGGCATGATTTCTATTAGTGTATAGAAATAGAGCATGTAGAACAAAGTGGCAAACAAAGTATGTAGACCCCTATAGGCATGCTCTCTACCCGTTCATATGAAGATTAAAGGATACCCGTTCCCCCATTCCACTAATTCCCCAACTGTCTTGTTTACAAATTATTACAGGCCCAAAATAATGAGTATGAGTATAAATATTACACACTGAATAACTGCTGGCCCAAGAGCAGGCCCAAATGAAAATAACCCAGCACTACCTAGGCCTTCAACAGGTTCATTTTCACTCAAATAGCAGACCTAGATCCAAATGCATCTCAAACAGGACAGTGTATCCATTTGCACAGCCCAAGGCCACACATGAACTCATACCAAACCCAACAATTACTGATTAACCACTTAACATATAAGTGAACGAACCACACGTAGCAATCAATTAAACAGCCCTGAAGCAATACCTTATAGGGACAGGATTACATGACATTTAGCAAGATTCACATATTCCCACTTGCATTTTAGAAGCTAGGTTGACAGGATTGGTCAAGGGCTTGAACATGAAACTAGGAGAACCAGTAGAACTTAGTTTCCACATGGTGAGTTTGACACGAAAAACTAACAACATAGGTTTATAACAAGTGAAAGTGTATAACATGCGCAACATTAGCAGAGTTGAAGAGTCATGTCACTTAGGTTAACAAGGTAAGCACATAGACATGCTTAGTTTTTCAGAACAACAAGTTTATGGTAAAGCATGAGCCAAAATTAGCCCAAAAGAGACTCAAAATTAGGAGTCTAAGGCATGAAGGTCTGATAGAGTGATAGTCAGAGAATGACAATTACACATAGTAAACAAGCAAGTAGGCATTGTCTATAACAGTCGATAAGAATCATACTGAATATAACACAAATATTTCTAAGTCCAAGGACATCATAGTAGGAAGATATGTCAATCTTAAGCTCAAAGAATAGACAGACTTCAGAACTTAAGCCAATCGACTATGCGTAGTAATAGAAACTAAGTCTATTAGGGTTTAACTAGAAACCTAGGCAATACTAAAGAATGCAGGATTGACCAAACACCATATTAGAGCAACATGTTTGGCTAAAACACTGAAAGAGTAGCCGGCATATAAGACTCATATAAGCATAAAGCAGGGGAACACTAGAACATACATGAAGGATACATCAGAAAGTAATTCACTCAAACAAGCTCTAGGCAGGATATAATCCCCTTAAGAATACAAGAATCTAAGACAAGGCATATGAAAGGGTTCATGAAGAGAAATGGGTGATGAAAATAGCAGGGTAGGTTGAAGGTAATAAAAAATTATTCAAATTGCACGCATATAACAAACCTGCGTCAAAGCTAAGAATTCAGCAGGTTTAGATACTTGAAAAACATAAAGGCGCAGAATAATTCCAAAGAAAACAAGAATACCAATGGAGGCAAACAATAGCATATTGATTTACAAAAGATTATATAACATGAGCATTCAAAGCAAGAACACAAAAAAGAAAGAATGAAATTGCGAGAGCCTTAGTACTTACCAGTTTGCAGAAATAAAGAGCAAATAAGGTAGAAAACTAAATGCTTGCAGCATCTTGTTTATCAGTAGCAAAGGGAACAATAAAACACCAAAATTCTCAGTGTGTCAGAGTTCCCAAGGGTCTCAGATGAACCCCGAGCAGTGCTCACACTGAGAGAGGTTAAATAGTCAAATTCTGGTGGCCTTGCCTTTCAGCGGGGCAAAATCAAAGTCTTAGAATAATGTAGAATGAGTGAGAGTGAGAGAGTAGTGGTAGTAACAGTAGTCAAGTGATTTTCGTCCCGACTTAGAAGGGGAACGAGGAGGGGGGGTGTTTATATAGGAGTAGAAATTGAACAAACAAACATGAAAAAAACCCAATCAAGTACAAACAAGGAAAGAATATATCACATGCAATCAATAATATAACCTGTAAAGGAGAAATCGAAATTCAAACCCTAATTAGGGTTTGATGTTTGAAAATTAGTCGCTTCTTCCGTGTATATGGACGAGATATTGTTCAGATCTTAGAGATTGAAGTTGAACGGACCCGATTCTGAGAGATGGTACTTGCCAAGTTTAGGCAAGTACTAAGTAACACAATTTTTGCATAGATATTGATGCGGTAACACAAATAAGGAAGGTGAATCACAAGGAGATTCCATTGTCTACACGGAATGGGAGAATAATTTGAGATGAGGCGGCTAGGGTTTAGTGTGAGGGTGGAGATATGAGAGAATACAGAAGAGGCTTGACGGGAATTTGTCTCTAGGGTTTGGGGCAAGGGTTATAAAGAAAGGGGAAGGGCTGTTGTGGGCTGTTAATCATTTAAAAATCAACAGCCAGGATTAGAGGGGAAATGGGGCAGGTCGTGAGATGGGTCGCGACCGGGTTAGATGAAGAGGTGGTTTGGTTTAGGCTATTGAAGGGTTAAACGAAATGGGTGATACGCTCAAATTACACCTATATAACTGGTGTAAGGCGGTCGATGTCAAATATAATAATCCAACTAGGTTGGAGTCAAATCCCATAGGGAATAGGTGTGAAAAAGTAACTTAAATAGTGTGAAACTTGACTTAAGCTGTAAGTCTACTTATTAGTTTAAACCAAGTTTTGTAATTGTGAATTATCAAGAAAAGCTATTTTGTTGAGATGATTTGACTAATTTGATTTAAAAACAAAGGTTTTGTCTCCATCAACGAAATGTAATGCTAACGGTGTTCATATTGTATATTTCTAATGGAAGATCCGTTGATATGCAAATGATTTCTAAATGAATACCCAATATTTTCCAATTATTTGATAGTATTTTCTCTTTATGATTTTCCCAAATATAAAAGAAGTAACAATTAAGAACAACCAATTTATGCAAGTAGAACCCACTTATCCCTAAGAGATTCTATTGAACAGGGTTTAAAGCCTTGAAATCTTGCTATTCAATTCTATCAATCTCTAACCCACTTTCCCAAGTAAAGATAGAGTGAATTGACACTAGTTAGTGTTTGCAACCATCAACTATAAATGACATATGAGAAATGAATATAAATCGACCAACCATTATATATATATTCAATGATGAACACCCATTAACATTACACCCACATAGGATTCACAACCTTATTATTTAAAATTAGCTACTCATACTTGAATACAATAACAATGTAATAAATAAAGTCATGAAGCTTACAAATATAGACAAAGTCTTGGATTTTCCAAAATAATGGTCCATTCAATGCTCTAAGTGTAGCCTCTTTCTATCAAACCAAATACAACACAAAAACCCTAATCATTCTATTTATAATGGTCTAAAAGTCGTGGTCAAAAACTGACAAAAATAACCCTGCAGATCAATTTTGCGACCGCAAAAGGCTTTTGCTGTTCGCATATCTTCAGTTCAACCGCAGAATTGATCACGCAAACTTCTATTTTTTCCTTCGCATTTTGGTTATGCGGTCCGCATATCACTTTTACGGCCGCATAACACACTGTATAATCATCTTCACTGGACTTATCTTACAGTTGTGCGATCACTATGCAGTCCGCACAAAAGTTATGCGATCGCATAATGGATCGTAGACTTGGCTATCAGCAACTAGACTTTTCTACTTCATTATGTGATGAGTTTGCAGCCCGCACATCACTTTTGTGGCCGCAGACCTGCCACATTTCTCCCTTTCGTAGGTTTTTGTCATCTTCTTTTATGATCTTGGTTCTTCAAGTCTAGTTTCCTGCAGAACACCAAAACTACATAAGAAATGACTTATAATGCTATAAAAGATGAGCTAAAGTCTATAATTAGTGTCAAGAGTGCCGCATTTGTACGGCACATCAACACCCCCAACTTAGACTCTTGCTTGCCCTCAAGCAACAAAAAAATCAATTGACCAAATGCTAATTTACTTCTGACTGCTCACAAAGCAGCAGTGACTATGGATGGTGCTGGTTGTTAGATAACAAGCATATAACCCCCTTTTATATTCACCCTTCTTTAAGGAAAAAGATCATGTAACAGTTCGAATAATCAGTTTGTGAGCTTTGAGCCTCTAGAACAATGACAGAGTGCTACTCATAGCTAGATATGCACTTGTATCCTACTTCAAGAAGCCTAACTTGTGCTAAATCTTGCAATTCATGCATGCTCACATCAAAGAAAATCCCCAACTCAACACATATGTACAGGGGATACAATCAAACACTCTTGCACTCAAAAAGAAGGCTAAGTACTACAAGTATCAGTCCATATGCTTGCCCTTATTTTAACTCATTGCTACCCCATGAATAATTGGTTGTAGATCAAAAAGGACTTTTCAAGGGCTGTAGTGTAGGCTTCGGTACAGGTTGGATGAATATTTGGGAATATAGTGACTGTACCCTCCTTGAATGCTACACATTTTTTATGAACTTTTTGTATTTTGTTTCTTTTTAAACCACATCGCCCTTATTTACCTCTAGTACCAACATAGAACCACCTTAAAGTACCTCTCTAATTTTCTCAAAACTCCATACACATATATACATATATTTTATTTTGCTTTTCTATTGGAGCTTGAGTATCTTCATCTAACACAATTTTGACGTATTTGCTTCTACACACAATGAACATATTTACCATTTTCCAATTGATACCAACACCCCCAACTTAGGCTTTTAGCCTCATTCTCAACATTTAAGGAGGGATGAGTTCATAAGAGGAAATTAGTTAACAAAAAGGATAAATGTTTGTAATGTAGTAGCCAAATACTAGGTTAAAGGCTCAACAGGGGATAACTAGGATAATACATGCACCAAGGAGGTCAATTTGGTCAAGAACTAGTTAGAAATCACAAATAGAGCCTAACATCATTTCGACACCCAATCATCAACCTGAGATTTGCATCGAGGAACCAATACCGCCCTTCTTGGGTTAAATCTCTCTTGTGAATCTTCTGGCGCAGTGCAATCCAGGGTGGAGTCCTCTTGGCTATTACAGAAGCTACCCAAGCATGCTCTGATTCCTTATTTACAATCTTTGCATTAAATTCTGCCATACCTATCTCCAAATATTCAAAATATACATCGGTGATGGAGTCGGCCTCATAGTCTATTTCAACTCCTCAGACTAAAATAGAGGTCAAGTGTTTACGGCTCTTCTTTTGTTCTGAGTTTCTACACGCGGCATATGCACCATAAAATTCCCAAACAAGGGTTTCTTTGTATTCCCCAGCAACATTAGTGAAAGACTCCCATCCCCTCTTTTGAATGTTTTCCAATACATGAGGGTAACGTTCTTTAAGACCGTTTAAACTTAGCTGCTTTTCTTCGATGATCTTTCTTTTTGCTAAGCCATCTCTGTATAGAGTCCATGAGCCAGTGATCCTAAACCTGAGATCCTTACCACTCTTTCTGCGTGCTTCGGCCTGGAGGTCAACTGGTGGCACAAGGTCAATCTGTGCCTCCTCTTCTTCAGACTAGGAGGCAGGCTCAGATGAAGTTCTAGGTGTGCCAGGCCGTTTGCGATGGGTTTGTTGTGATTGTGGGCTTATAGCTGCAGCCCGTTGCTTTCCTCGAATGGTGGGTGCTCGTGTTACTATGGATTTCTTTGGTGTCATTCCTGCTGTCACACCTCTTTTTGGTACATTCCCGGAAAGAAAATATATAAAAAGAGTTTTTCTAATTAAAGTGACATTATTCGAACTGGGATTATTTTTTATTTTTTATAGAGTCGCCACTTGAAATATTTTAATTGGTGTTCCAAGTCACCGATTTATTTTTATCCCAGATCGAGGAAAATTTCAACTTTCTTTTTGAAGTCTGCGAACCAGAAATTCTATGTAAGGAATTCTGTTAACCCGAGGGAAGGTGTTAGGCACCCTCGGATTCCGTGGTTCTAGCACGGTCGCTCAATTGTTATAATCGGCTTATTATATGATTTTATTACCTGTTATTAGCCTATAGTGCATTTTACTCTATTTCGCTTTTTCGCTTTTAAATTATTGGAGAATTGCGATGTTAATTAAAATATGTCACAAATTATGTCACATAAATGCACCTGCAATTTGTAACACCTTTTAATTAAACACCGGGATTTTGGATTTGGGTCACATAAATGCGCACCCGAATTTGGAAGATCAAATTATTAAAATAGCGCGCCTAAAGCAACTACGTGTTTTTAATTTGTGGAGGGCCATGGCATTCGCTAAATGGCACGCCTCAGTTTTCTAAATGTTTTAATTAATGAGGGCCAGATGTTTGTATTTTATTTGGTATGGCACACCCCAAATCAATTTTAATATTTTTATTATTCAAATTTATTTAAATCGGGCCACCTAAAAGGCACCCCCGAAAGTTGGCATTATCACTATGTCACGGGAACCGTACCCATAGCGACAACG